>LTAE01009303.1:7441-18834 GCA_001647135.1 Pontederia paniculata
TGTGCACTTGGGAAAGAAACCAGGCGATTAACAACAAAACGCAAACCAAAAACTCATTATCGCAATTTAGTGTGCGAGATCAAGTGGACGATTAAAAGGTGAAGTTCAAAGCATTTCAGAGTAAACAAAAGTAAAACAGAGTTTACCCCAGGATCCCGGCAATGGAGTTTAGCCGGACATCCTGGGCATAAAAGTTACATAAGTAGAGTGAAATATAGCCAACATAGTGTTCTCCGAAAGTAAATTGCAAAATAATCTAAAGTCCCAGCCGTGCGTCCTCCCCATTTCATCGTGCCTTATTTGCTTTTATACCCCTTTGTCCTCTTCAGACCTTCTATTTTGCGCTCCCCAAAAGTCAGGAGGTAAGAGGATCTTCAAAATTCGGAAAGTCCAGAAGTCCCGGAGTTGAGGCATTAACTCCGCAAAATCCCCATTCCTCGGTTGCATCAATCAAAAATGGAAAGAGTTTGAAATTTCAGATACTCAAGTTACAAAATATGAAAAACCTTCTTAAATTAGCTTATATTCCCAAAATCCAATAATGATGATACCGAATAACCGAAAAGTAGAAAATGGAAATAAATCGACATAAATTATTTACGAAGGTGGTTATTGGGGTAAGCTTTTCGGGAATGGGGTCAGCCTAAATAAGTATACCTTTTCCTGTCATCATATATCAAATGCCACAAATCAATCATTTTGTGATGATTTGACATTATTGATGAAGACCACTATGTGTATGTCTACAAGTCTGATAAAAAGTTTGTCATCATGACATTGTATGTGACGACATATTATTAGCTGAAAATAACAAGGAGTTCATAGTCACCACTAAAAAATGGTTGTCCTTAATATTTGAGATGAAGCATATGGGTGAAGCAATCTACATATTTGGTGTGAGAATTCAACAAAATCATTTCAAAAGGTTTCTTACTCTATCGTCGGAACAATAAATCACTAAAATCTTACAACGATTTCATATGGATAGTTGCAAACACATTGATACCCTTGTTATGAGAGGCAAAACTTTGAGTCTCAATATGTGTCCGAAAAAGAAATATCATATTTCCTCTATGCTTGTGCAGTCAACAATTTGATGTACGCTATGTTTTGTACTCAAGTAGATATATGTTATGTCGTAGGTCTAGTGAGTCGATATCATGCAAACCTCGGACGCCAACATTGGAAAGTGGTGAAGAGAATAATGAGCTACCTCAAGGGCACTATTGACTTTGCATTATGCTATCATGGAGTAAGTTTACGACTTTTTGAATATATGGACATTGATTAGGCAGGCGATGTTGACGAGTGAAAGTCCACCTCCGGATATGCTATTTTGCTTAGCAATGATGCTATCACATGGAGTAACAAGAAGCAGAATTATGTTGTATTGTCTACTATGGAAGTAGAATTCATCACACGTTCAGTTGTAGTGCAAGAGACTTTGTGGCTAAAGAGGTACCTTCATCACTTGTGCTTCAAAGGTGATGCAATGAAGAAAACGGTCCTATATTGCGATAATCAAGCTACCATCACTTATGTAAAGGACATAAAATATCATTGCAAAGGAAAACATATCGACACTAAGTATAAGTTTATACGAGGCAAAGAAGTGAAAGGGGAGATATCAGTTGAGTACATATCCACACATAAAATCGTTGTTGATCGGTTCACAAAGCTATTACCTAGATATGCTTTTCTGATGCATGTAAATGTACTAGGATTGTGTAGGATGCAATAAAGAAATGTACTCAAACTTTTTGGATTAATAAAATTCATTTTTTTTCTTGAATTATATTTTGATAAATACTTGTTATGCATGTGTAGTAACTCGATCATGCATAAGTTTACTCACTCACATGAGTAAATACCTCTAGTGCTTAGAAGATAGCAAGCAGAGAAGAAATAATTTAGACTATGATATTTTTGTGTAGAAATGATCTAAAAACTGCCTTGATATGTTTGAGATAAAATATACATGAATTGTAGTAATTTCATAGTCCTGGTAAGAAGTAGCCAAACATGAGACCTCAAGATGATGCCATACGAGAGCGAGTAGTTAAAGGACACAAGTCAAACGCTAGAAGTAGGTGACTAAATTTAAGCTTGTGCGGTATAAAACCTTTTGCAAAGTTAAAAAATACATTCCTTTAGTGGGAATCTCCATCGTAGTACTTGTGTTCTCGGACCAAGAATGCTAAGTCAACTTCGAGACATGACAAGTGAATTTATTTATCTTCATCATGGTGTGAGTCTCTACAGACTTATTAGTCTATGTGTTCGCTTAGACTCTTGACTATGTTTCAAGATGATTGGTTAGTATCTTCTACTTTAGTGGAGTACTCAAAGACCAAAAGTGAGTGGCCCATCAAGCCACGTCTAGAAAAGCATCTAATCTATAATTGAGAAGTATGAGGATGAGAGAAAGATGTGTTATGAGTTGCATGAGAATTTCG
This sequence comes from Pontederia paniculata, assembly GCA_001647135.1. Taxonomy (NCBI): domain Eukaryota; kingdom Viridiplantae; phylum Streptophyta; class Magnoliopsida; order Commelinales; family Pontederiaceae; genus Pontederia; species Pontederia paniculata. Next base: position 9,898 of record LTAE01009303.1, read on the forward strand.
TATAGAGTTGGCCAACTATGTTATCCTTGCGAAGGAGGATTAATTTTGCATACGAAATTGATTACCGCGGACCCAAACCCGAGGCGTTTGAATTGTGCAACAAAACAAATCTAGAGTACAGTACATAATTTTTGAGCAACTATGTATTCTTGGATCAAAAGGTTAGTGGAGCAACTATGTGAGTCATAGTCCATGCTTATAAATATTTGAGTGATTATGTTTTCCCTAACATGTCATAATTTAACTAAGTGATAGAGCATCATGCTTACCCTAACATGTCACTATAGTAGGCTCTCATATTTATGTTGTGCTTGAACTCATAGGTTGCAAGACTCATTTTCCATATTGAGACAAATGATAGAAAAGGATACTGACTCACTACGTGCAAGTGGGAGATTTTTTTATATGATTCCCCCAAGGAGCCAAAGGGACATTGTTGTCCCTTTGTGCTTCTCCTATGCCAAGTGACACTTTGTCCCTTCATGCTATAGTGCAAGAAGCGACACAGGCCACAATAATGTGGCATGTGTTGTCCCTTTCTCTCTCTCCCTTACCTGATGCCTTCATACTATATAAGGAAACTAGATGCTAATGCATTTGTGTTATTCCAAAGCTACAATTCGTTTTCTATACTCATTTTTTTCCGAGATCTTAAGTTGTAACTCAGTATTCTAAGTTCACATGACTTAATTCTCGACAACGAAGGTAAGTTGACGCACTATCAAATTGTTCGTGGAAAATTCTTTGGCTCTTGAAATCTTTGTTTTCATTGCAAGAGGTATTCCGTAGACCTCATTCTTGTGAATTATATATTTTATAACTCCTATAGTTGAGTTGATCTTCTTCTTTGCGCATTTAAAGACAAGTTTGATGTTGGATCAGTTCTAACGACAAATTGATCATTCGCAAAATTAGAACTTTGACTTCTTATTGGTGGAGCTCGTTGAGTATATTCTTTAAAGAAATCTTGTCTTTTATGTTGCTCATTTCGTCTTCATGATCGTTGATGAATATTATCCTCTTCTGGTGTTGATCACATAGATTTCAATGTGTGACATTCTTAGTGTATCGATTGTATCTTTCGCCATCTCTATTACTCATCGTGAAACTTGCAAATGTTTGCAAAATAATTTCTCACTCATATTTACCTCAAATCTATTTGACTTTTTTTCTCTAATGTTCTCACCACTCAACATTTTTCCTCTCTTGGACTTTCCAACAAGTTCTAAGAGAACTAAAGCAAGTTAACAAATAGAATCAATTTATCAATATGATTGCAACATCAAAAGTGAATTTGAGGTTAAATTTGGAAAAAAATTAGAAAATAATTCAAAAAATATTTTCAAATAGAAAAGAAAGATGTGATCAAATTTGATTACCGAACTTCATATATGATTAAACTATTCTAGATTCTTGTCCTTTGGACTTCCCACCAATAGAAAGTGTTTCAACCAACATTTCACACCTTCATTTTTTTTAAGACACTAAACGTTGCATGATTTTTTTTTTCGAATTGTTTATCAAATATGTTTTTGGATGTTTTTCAAAAATTGAAAAAGAACAGCTTTGAAGATTTCTTTGTTTTGTTTTCAGTTTTTTATATATTTTATTCATATAAAAGTTGCAAAAAGACTTCAAATAACTAAGCAAAATACCAAGTATATAAATATAGTTCAACAAAATTACTAAAAGAATTAAATATTTGGATATGTAGATGGTGGTGGATAGATGTGATTTTTTTTAATATAGAAGATGAACATAATAAGGAAAGACAACTAGAACTCGTACAAAAGAATGCGACTACAATACCAAGTAATATAATACTCAAGAACAATGTGAATGACCAAAATAATATACGATGATCAAGAGAAATGAGATCAAACGAGATCAAATAGTTTTATATCAATGTCAAGGTTACCAATGAGTTAAGTAGTCAATATTACAAATTAACAAATTTAGTCACAAATTTACCTTGTAATCAATGAAAGTTTAAAAAAATGGGTTGCAAGAGTTCCCTCGCAAATTAAGATAGAATTTAATAGATTCACTAGATTCATTACAAATAATAATACACCAACAATATTTACAAGTTCCTAAAGGCCATACTTCAAATATTAACAAAATCCTAACGTAGCTTACAAGCAAACATATCTTTTCCTTAAAATAACTAACTTAATTTCTATCATAACTCTTTGAAGAATATTTTGCTCAAACTAATTATGATTGAATTAAATAATTAAGCCCATGAGTTGTTTGGACCAATTCATGTGGGTTGTTCATGCAACCAAATTTGTAGCACATTGAGATGTTGGATTTGATCCAAAGTCTTCAACTCAAATTGTAAATGATTCTTCATTATAGCTTAAATTTGTTTTTTCTGTGATTTTGTAACTATACTAGTTGTAATCATAAGTTCTCTTATCTGTTGGGCTTTTAATTACGTGGGCCCGACAAACAAAAGAAAGAAAAAAAATAAAATGTGTTTGACTTAAACACGTGAAGAAAAAAAATTATAGAAAGAAGAAGTTGATGTAGTGAGTTGGTGTGCGCGCAAGAGAAGAAAAAGTGAGCCGCCGCATTGCAAGTCCACCGAGGAGAGAGGAATAGAGAGGAGACAGAAAATTTCGGGATTCATTTTGGAGGCGAGTTTTCATCCATTTTCAACGAAACTTCAGGCACAGATTCTTCACAGCCTTCTCATCAATCTCTTATATTCTGATGAGATCCTTCTTACACCTATCTCATTATTCAGAGAGATTATTGAGGTATTTATCTTTGAGGTCCAAGATTAATTGTTGAGGATTTTATTTTTGTATTCATCTATTGAGATCATAGAAGAAACTTTGTATTCTACTGTTTTTCATAGTGGAAGATTTATTGTTCGCTCCCGTGGTTTTTTCCTCTCATCTTGAGAGGTTTTCCACGTAAATCTTATGTGCCTCTTATCTACTTTAATTCTCTATATTCTTGTCATCATCCCATTTAAATTGATGCATTAAGGTAAAGAGGAAAATTACGCAAATATATGTTCAGCCTTTTCCCAACAATGGTATCAGAGCAAGATTATCAAACTACATAAATTTAATGGAGGACAATAATGTCCTCAGTCGGATGATTGTGCTGACAGAACCAAATTATTCTATTTGAAAACCTCAGATGAGAGACTATCTGAATTGCATGGACCTTATGATCCAATCGAAGGTGATACTGCAAAACCGGAAGACATGGATGACACGAAGTGGGGGAGATTAAAGATAACACAATTGCACAAATTCGACAGTGGGTCGATTATAAGGTGTTTCATCATATTGTAAATATTGCTGAGCCTGATCAAATCTAGAAAAAAACTACAAGAGATGTATGAGCATAAGTCACCATATAATAAGGTACTATTAATGAAAAAACTTGTTAACATGAAGTATAAATATGATCATTCTTTTGCAGAACATCTGGGTAACTTTCAGGAATTGATTAACAAGTTGAAATCAGTAAAGATCATGTTTGTTGATGAGATCCAAGAATTACTGCTACTGAGTTTGTTACATGATAGTTGGCAAACACTTGTCTCTCTAAATAGTTCTACTACAGGAGGAAAGTTATCTTTAAAAATTATCAAGGATAGCTTGTTCAATGAAGAGACAAGAAGTCAAGAGCACAGACTCAACAACTCATCAGAAGCGTTGATTGTGGAAGACCATAGGAGAAGCAAATAGAGAAACTCTCACAATCATGATCAATTAAGATCCAAAGGTGAAGTCTAGAAAAGATCTTACTTATCATTATTGTGGCAAGCCAGGACACTTCAAGAAAGAGTGCACGAAATTAAAACATGACAAGTCACGTGAAGGGTTTGGTGATGCTGAAAAGGATAAGAAGGGCATTGATGGAAATAACATTGTAGTGGCCACATCAAGTGATATGTACTTTCTTAATGAAGAAGATTGTGTCAGTGTTATGAGTCAAGACCCAGTTTGGATCTTAGACATTGCAGCTTCATTTCATGTTACCCCTTGCATAGATGTCTTATCGGCATATACAGTGGGTACATTTGGGCCAGTTAAGATGGGGAATAAGTCTGAGTCCCTAATTGCTGCCTTTGGTGATATTCAGTTGAAGACCAACATAGGTTGTAAGATTATTCTCAACGATGTAAAGCATGTACCTGATGTCCAATTGAACCTAATTTCTGTTGGAAAATTAAATGAGGAAGGCCATGAGAGCAACTTCAAAGAGGGAGTGTGGAAACTCAAGAGAGGTTCACTACTTCTGGCGAGAGGACATAGAGATCATACACTTTACAAGATTGAAGCACAACAATGCACTAGTGAAGTAAACATGACTAAAGAGATCTCCATCAGAGTTATGGCACAAAAGACTTGGTCACATTGGCGATAAAGGACTTCATATATTGACTCGACAAAATATGTGTCCAGGTATAAAAGACACATCTCTTGATATATGTATGTATTGTTTAGCTGGTAAGCATATTAGAGTTTCATTTAATAGAACTTTTTCATCTAGAAGTTTGCATATACTTGATTTGGTGCATACTGACGTTTGTTATATGAAGGATAAAACTCTAGGTGGTTCTTTTTTTTTTGGGTTATTCCTATAGCACACAAAGATCAGATGTTGACATAATTCAAAAAATTTCATGCCAAAGTTGTGAGAGAAACTGACAGAAACCTCATGTGTTGCACAGACAATGATGGCAAATATAGAGGTCCATTTGAAGAGTATTGTAACACATTTGAAGATAGTTCCCAAGACTCCTCAGCAAAATGGCATGGTTGAGAGAATGAACAGAACAATTGATGAACGTATCAGATGTATGCTTCTATAAGCTAAGTTATTGAAGGGCTTTTGAGGTGAAACATTGATTACTACGGTTGATCTAATCAACCATTCACCATCACTACCTCTAGAAGGTGGAATAGTTCTAAAAGTTTGGATAGGGAAGAATGCTTCATACAAACATCTTAGAGTGTTTGATTTAGAGATTTCGTTCACATCCAAAAGGTGAGAGATCAAATATTTGACAGTAGTGTATCTTCCTCGAGTATGGAGATGGAGAATTTGGCTACAGACTGCGAGATCTTGTTGATAGAAAAGTTGTCAGAAGCAGAGATGTAGTGTTCTTGGACCACCAAACAATTTAAGATTTATCGAAAGGCAAAGAGCCAACATTATTCAAAGATTTTCTAGCTGAATCGAGTTCTATTGAAGCATCGATAGAAGATGACACAGTTCCAGAAACTGATCAAGATGACAATAGAGATGATACTGATTCAAATGATTTAGATGTACATTTCAGATAGTCAAGCTAATGATGATGTCGAGCAACCTATTGAGCAAGATGCACAGAGCTAGAGCCTTAAGTGAGAAGATCAACAAGAGAAAGACAAGAATTAAAGCGGTACCCCCTAACTGAGTATGTGTTATTAACTTAATGGAGATAACCAGAATGTTATGAAAAAGTGTTGTCACCTCAGAAAAAAACTGAGTGGATGAAAGTCATGCAGGAGGAGATGCAATCTATGCATGAGAACAACACATATAAATTGGTGAAGCTTTCTAAAAGCAAAAGAGCACTCAAGAACAAATAGGTATTTCGGTCAAAAAGTGAAGAAAATAATTCACACTCAAGATACAAGGCAAAATTAGTTGTCAAGGGATTCAGTCAGAAAAAAGGAGTGGACTTTGATAAGATATTCTCATCAGTAGTTAAGATGTCATCAATTCGTATAGTTCTTGGATTAGTTGCCAACAAGAACGTGGATGTTGAGCAACTTTACGTCAAAACAACTTTTCTCCATGTTGACTTGGAAGAAAAAAACTACATAGAGTAACCATAAGAGTTCTAGGTGAAAGACAATGAACATTTGGTACGTAAATTATAGAAAAGCTTATATGGACTCAAACAAGTACATTGCCAGTGGTACAAAAAGTTTGTCATTCATTAAGTAGCAAGGATACAATAAGACAAATACATATCATTGTGTCTTCGTGAAGTATTTTTCACATGATGATTTTATCATTTTGTTGTTATATATTTATGACATACTTATTGTAGGTCGTGATAAAAGAAAGATTTACAAATTGAAATAGGAGCTAAGTCAATATTTTTTCATGAAAGACCTAGGAGTAGCAAAGCGCATCCTTGACATGAGGCACACCCGTGATCAAGAGCATTACAAATTGTGGTTATCCCAAGAAAAGTGCATTGAGAAAGTCTTAGAGAGATTCAATATGAAGAATGCAAATGCCACTTGCAAGTCATTTCAAGTTGAGTTCTAGACAGTGTCTTACAGACAACACTAAGAAACAGAAGATGAAGAATGTACCATATGCATCTGTAGTTGGTAGTCTAATGTATGCAATGATTTGCACAAGGCCAGACATAGCATATGGAGTTGGTGTTGTCAGGCGATTCCTATCAAATCCCGTTAAAAAGCATTGGGATGCAATCAAGTTGAGTCTTTGATGTTTTCGAAGCACTTCTAAAGTGTGCTTATGTTTTGGTGACGTAAATCTAGCATTTGAGAGTTATACTAACGCTGACATGGCAGTTGATGTGGATAGTAGAAAGCCTACTTCTAGTTATTTGATGATATTTGTAGGAGCAGCAGTCTCATGGCAGTCTAAGTTAGAGAAGTGTGTAGCACTATCAACAACTAAGGCATAATCTATCGCAGCTACTGAAGCATGCAAGGAAATTCTATGGATGAAGCAAAGGGGACTTAGGCCTGAAGCAAGAGGAGTATTATGTTCACCGTGATAAGCAGAGTGTTACACGAAGCATTCTAGTCTTCATTCTAAATCCAAGCATATTGATGTTCTCTTATCGTTGGATTCGTGATGAGATCGACAAGAGGAAGTTCTATTTTCAAAAGATCAATACTGACAAGAATGTGTCAGATATAATGACCAAGCCTCTACCTCGAGAGAAGACTGAGTTCGACAGAAAACATGAAGGTTTGTTGGAGCCCTTCGCATAATTAAGAAGGGGGAGTTTGTTGGGCGTTTAATTACGCAAGCTCAACAAACAAAAGAAAAAAAAATAAAATGTGTTTGACTCAAACACGTGACGAAAAAAATTATTAAAAGAAGAAGTTGATGTCGTGAGTTGGTTGTGTGTGAGAGAAGAAAAAAGTGAGCCACCGCATTGCAAGTCCACCAAGGAGAGAGAGAGAGAGATAAATAGAGAGGAGACAAAAAATTTCGGGATTCATTTTGGAGGCAATTTTCATCTGTTTTCAACGAAAGTTCAGGCATAGATTCTTCATAGTCTTCTCATCAGTCTTTAACATCCTAATGAAATCCTTCAGACATCTTTCTCATTATTCGGAGAGATTATTCTTTGAGATCCAATATTAAATCTTGAGGTCTTTATTTTTGTATTCCTCTACTGAGATCAGAGAAGAAGCTTTGTATCATACTATTTTTCATAGTGGAATATTTGTTGCTCGCTCCCGTGATTTTTTCCTCTCATGTTGAGAGGTTTTTCACATAAATCTTGTGTGCCTCTTGTCTACTTTAATTCTCTATATTATTGTCATCATCCCATTTAAATTTATGCATTAAGGTAAAGAGAAAAATTTTGTAAATATTTGTTTAGCCTTTTCCCAACATTATCATCTTGCGCATCCTCATCTCTAAAATCTACAAAAACATAATGTTGGACAACAACATGTTGATCATCATATGGAGCTTTTTTATTGACATTATGTTCAAACATGATAGGTTCAAACATAGTAGGTTCGAATTTTGCAGTTGCCGAATCTTTGAAGTCTCCAAATTTGTCAACTTATAAATTCATATCATTTCCGAATTTGGTAACTTACAAATTCATATCATTTCTGTAATACGGCAACTTTCAAAATCATATGATTCACCTCTTTTTCAAAAGGATTCATCCTCGAATCTATGAATATCCAAATTGATAAGTTAGAGAAATGCATCAAGGTACATGATTCAATAACTACCCCACATTTTTGTAAAGGAGCATTAATAAAAAGTGAATCAAATTTCTGCTTGTAGTTTCTAAAGTGCTTGCTATCACTCAACAATCATTAACACTTGAAAGAGGGATCAATAAATAAAGACAAGAGATAATTAATTATTATGATAACTATTGAGCTCTTTTTCTTTTCTCTCATAACACTCCATACCTAAAAATTTTTTTATCGTTGACCTTTGAAGGTGGCCTTTATGAGATCTCAAGTTTTTTTTTGCTCTTTTGTTTCTCACTTTTAATGGTCTTGAAGAATTCATATTTTTAGTGTTTTTCTTCCTCACCTTTGTCGCTGAATATTTGACTCACATATTGCAATTCTTTCATAAATTTGATAACTTTGGTCTCGTCATTTTCAATCTCGCCGACTTTTATTTCTTTTTCCAATCTATCACTTGTCTTTGAATTAGTGACATCATTATTACAATTCTTGAGTTGGAGAAAGATTTTAGCAAGCTCATCTTCCACTTTATCAAGTTTTGCTTCCATATATAATTTTGGGGTCATCAATCGTAAGAGTTTATCATTAATGTTTTCTTACCAGGTTTTTCTTCTTCATTACGAGCGTGAACAAATTTTACCTTGGATCAATTCTAAAACCAAATTGATCATTCTCAAAATGAAAACAAATTTGATCAATGAACTTCAGAAAAGACTAAACAAATTTTAACTAATATTTTTTTCTCAATCCTTTTTTTTTCAAAGGCACTACAATGGTGCATGAATTTTTCGTTTCGGATATTTCTTCAGATATTTTTTCAGATTTTTCTTAGAAATAACATATTTTGAAGGTGTTCAATTATTTTCTCTAATGTTTTTATTCAAGAACCGTAGAAAAAACTTGAAAGAATAACTAATTAACCAAAATACCAAAGTACCGACTAGATCTCAACTAAAGTACCGAAAGAACATCTTTACATATA
>LTAE01009304.1:0-15733 GCA_001647135.1 Pontederia paniculata
CTTATTGGGTTTGGGTTTGTGGGCTTTTGGGTTACTGGGCCCAGGTGTTACACGTATAATATTTAAATAAATTACTAAATTAACGAAACCAAATGTAGTAACATAACATTCTAATATACATTTAAAGAAAAAGTTAACAAGATATCAGCCTATGTTGTTTGTCACCTATTCCCAACATGTAATTGTGTGTTCTTTGTGAAGCATTCCGTGCGAAGTCCGAGTTTCGTTTCATTTCTTTTTCTCCAAAGATCTTTGATAAGATACTATCGAAGATAGTTATTTTTACTTTTTTCCAATTTTTAAATTTTGCAAAAACTGTTATAACTATGTACACAGTTGTTGGCAAGTTTTCTATATTATAATATCTGTTTCTTAGGCATCACCAATGAATTACTCTAAACCCTATAACTAGCAAAATGAAGAAGAAAAGAAACAAGAGTGGGCTTCACACGAAATATTCTTCAAATATTCATTAATCCCTTTAAAGAAAGTTAAGGTACTAAAGAAATGCTAATGTACATAATACAACGACATGGCAAGTTAAATCGACCCTCCAAATCAATATAATCACCATAATGACATAGCCATATGAAACTAACGCTTCATGTTATTTATATATGAATAAAAAGACTAGATGAAGTCTCATTGGTTCAATAACTGCTACACCACAAACTTATCTCATAGCTTGCAACATATATATATACACAGTAATGGAAGTAGTAGTGTAGTACAAATATTTCTTGGGTACACAAGCAATAACGATACCACTTCACACTTCTTATGGACAAACGCACCAAGCATCTCCAATTCACCCTCTTCAAAGTCTAACCAAGCTATCATAAGGCTTATGCATCCAGAGTTCACAACTCTGGAGGTTTGACTGTTCCACATCCTCTCTTCAAACTTGGTAGTGTCAACTCAGTCGATAAATTTCTCTTACCGAGTTCCAATCCCCTAGCAAAAACTGGATTAATGTGTTCATTCACTGTCATATGGTCCAATTAGTAAAAGGAAATGCCTTACAGAAGCTTTCTCCTGTGTTGCTTCTCAAATGAACTAATAATATCATTAACTTGGTCCTCCCAGGATTCTCCTGCTTGAATCTGCAAGATGTAGTATTTGCATGAGATCAAGTCATGAAGACAAAGGTTCCATCTGATTAAAAGTTGGGCTGACAGAAAAGCTAGCAGTGATTTCAGGTTCTTTGAAGATGTAAGAATATGCAGAATATAAGATAAATCTTACTATAGAAGACATATTTAAGCAAAATTTATGGCAAACTATAGTATAATCAACTACCAACCAGAGAAGAAATTTTATTCAAAACTTGGCAAGAATTTCAAAATAGCTGGCTGCTTGATCAACAGATGAGCAACTTAATTGTGTGCTCCCATTTAGTGAATCAAAGAACTACTAAAACCAAATACAACAGACTTCCTCTAATGAATAATCTGCAAGATGTAATATCTGGTGAGATCCTTCAAATGATTGAAATGGATGGTTGGGGACAGGCTGGATACATTGTCAATTATGATCCCAGCACTGCAAAGGAACCTCCCCTTCCAACTGAGCCAGGACCATGTTGATCAGATCATCAAGAAGCCTTTTGCTCTCTCCTATCCACCTTGCATGTTTCAATTACAATATGATTATACATATTGGATGTTCCATTCCGCTCTTCCATCTATGTTTCTCTTTTCGAGGGGGAAAATCTTAGAAACAATAAATCATGATTCAACACAAACTAAATAAAATGTTTCTTCACTAAAAGATGATACAACTATATCATTTAACCAACAATGAAATTTCAGTACAAATTTACACTCATTAGATCATGACGACACGTTAGCAACAGATTCTTGGAAAAACATAACCAGATTCAAGCTATATGGCTATGTCTTCATTCAGTTAAACAGGCTCTATTCAGAAACTTATCTTGGGCTCCATTCAGTAACTTGATAATGATGAGCGTATCATTATTTAAGATTAACTTCAAAGGAAACATACGGGACAAGACTAAACTCTTATACTGCATTTAGAGGCTCTCTTGTCATTGACAATATTGTTTAAAATGAATTAACTGCATCAAGGATAAATCAGGCATAAGAAAAGACCATTGCAAGACATAAAAGAGACATGAATATAAAATAACAAATGAACATAACTTAGATAATCACATAGTTGTATAATTATTTACAGATTACCTCTTGACATAAATCCAAAGCAAACTTGGCCCCAACAAGAGCCTCTTCCTTTTGGTCATCTTTTACTTCAAAATTTATTATGATAACACTTTCAATTAGCTTTTGCTCCCTATAATTCATAGCTGCACAAGTTTAAGGTACAGTCACAAGATTGCAAGGATACTGTTTTTTAACTAGATAACACATGTGAAACTTGAACTCGTTTCTCGGCTACATAAATTGTTTGGTTGCGCAAAAACTTGAAATCAAGAAGTTGAAATGTCAGCCACAGGAGGCAATTTTTTTTGAAGGCAGAAGTCTGTTTATATACCAACAAGGTTTCAGAAATCTGATCAAAGAGAAGAAGATGAGAAAAGGAGGAACCTTCAGTGACGAGGTAAAAAACTCTCCTCGAAGGACATGACCACGTCGAAGACTCCGTCGGCGGCGTTGTCCTGCCATCGCTGCGGCGCATTCTTGACGAAAAAAAATTCCTCTCGAGCATTACGCTTGTACCTCAACCACAAAGCGAAACATGAGTCGGAAAATTATAACACATGCAAACTGTTCGCATGAATTCCCCAAAGAGTAATAAAGCAAAAAAATATAAAGATCAATGCGCCGAGACTGTTCGACGGAATCACCCAGAGGAGAAGGGGACAAGAATTCACGAGAAAAGAATGCGTACAGGTCAGGGTCCTTGCGGCGGAGCTCGTCGTGCTGCATGAACTTGTAGGGGGTGCCGAACTCGTAGACGTTGAGCTCCCGGAGGGAGGGACCGGGAAGCTTGACGCGGGCGCCGGCGCCGGCGCCGGTGCCGTAGGAGGAGACGTACCTCTTCTTCTCTTCCATGGTCTTCGTCGTTGCAAACTTCTCTCGCTCGCTCGCTCGTTTTGGTTCGAGAAATGCGCGGTGTCAAGCCGAACCAACCCGACGGTTCCACCGTATAGTATAAGGTACGGAATAATTATGTATTTTTTATTTTTATTTCTGGGTCGATGTTTGATTTTTATTTTAGGTCAGTGATAAAAAAAGGTGGTAACTTTGAATCCAAATTTAAAAAGTGAAAAATATAGTATTAAATATTTATTATCGATGAAGAAAAAAAAAATGAATTCTTGGGTTTAAATTAATGCGCCAGTTTGGTAAAGAAGACGAGACGGTTCACTCAGTCGCCGCCGGTTCGAACCGGATGAGTAATCCAGAAGCAAAAAAAAGGCGAAGGGCAACAAGACACAGCACCCGCTCCTCGACCCGACCGACCAAACCCAACTTTTTTACCTTTTCGCTTTTGCCCTTTTTTTCTACTTCTGCTGTCGCTCGTGTTTTGTGTGAAATCTCTACAACAACGAGGAGGAGGAGCAGGGGGAGGAAGAAAGGGCGCACTTTGATATCGCGCTCCCTTCTTCGATCGTTTCATCTGCGTCTTCTCTTCGTTAGATCCGAAGGAGAACCATCGTTTGATCGGTACGGCTTGTTTCCTCGCTTCGATTTATAGCAGCAATGAATGATATGAATTCAGAAAAAGAAAAAAACTAGAATGATAAATTGCGAATAAGTGGGTTCACAGTGACTCGATTTTTAAAGTAGTTCTGAAAGATGTTGTGAAATTGTGCATGGAATTGATTCTGAACGACTCGATGATGCTGGTGTTGTGAAATGTGAACAACTGAGCTGAAACGGGGCACTATTGTCGGGCGGCAGAAAACTAGTCTACATTTGTTGTTTATGATTTGTTCTTCAATATTTATGAAGCCTGCCTGTGGTTATAACTCTCGCTGCCTTGCAAAATTTGCATCTTTTTTTAATGCTGTCGTGGTCCGAGTCTGTTTGAGCATTTCTTGGTGCTGCATTTCTTGTGCATGATTGGAAATATAAGAGTTGAGTGTTGTGGTGCTTTTCGTGATTCATGGATGTTGCCTTTGCAGGTTGCTGAAGTGTACACTTTCTTGAGTGGAAATAATCTTTATAATAACTTTATGAGGCATCGAAAGGAAGTAAATGTTTACAAAATCATACGTGATATCAAGCATGTCGACAAGTTATTACATTGGATCGAGAGGTTGTCGGCATCCCAGTATCGAATTGTTGCTGGTATTCTTGGGGTTGGAGTGGGGATGGCAGGTCTATACATCACATTGCAGGATGGGGAAATGAACTATTTTGGTCCGTCAACGGCACCGGATGCAAGTGACTTTTCCAATTATACTGTTGCGGGTCTCCAGAATCTTGGGAACAATTGCTTTCTTAATGTGATTTTGCAGGTAGATTATTCTCTTTTGTTCTCTACTGTATTTGATTATATGGGCCTTTCATATGTGCCTTCTATGAATTCTTTGAAAGATAAGAGAGTAACTGGAAAATGGTGTATGCACACATAATTTTCTAAGTTGTACCATCGAGAGAAATTTTATCTACTGTTAAGTAGAATCTGACTTTGATAGCACACATACAATTTGAGAAATGTGCTCATATATTTGTTGGAAACTGCAAGGCCTAAACTTCGAATTTAACATGAATTTACTACCAAATTCATATCTTTTTCTGATAAATTTAGTTGATGTGCATGGTATCCATGCTTCATTGGCGTTAATGACTTTCTTTACTATGATGTGCATACGTCTGTTTCTTTTACTTTCCTGTAGTATGTGTCTGTCGAGAAACTGAAATTTGAACCCTGCAACCTAATGATCTTTTGGATGTTGATATTTTGGAAGATTAACAGAAAGGTATATACTTTAAATTATGTTTTCTAAGACTTCAGACCATACTTGGCATTTATTATTTCTTAGGAAAAAATTGATCTATATCGGTAGTGTCGTCCTCCATTTTTCTTCCACAATATTTAACAGTTGTTAAGCTTATTTAGAATATTGACTTTGATATTTGAGCTATATCATTCTTGGAAGTCTTTCTGGCTAAATTGTTATTGCTCTCTTAGAAAATGTATATTTGTGTCTTTACAGAACTTAAGTGTATTAAAGTATCATGTTTTCTTTTGCTAAGTGAAGGTGTGACTTTAGCAGGCACTTGCAAGCACCAGTTGCTTCCTTCCATTTCTAAGAACTATGCTGCTTGCTGATGAAAAATCTCTTGAAGAAAAGACTGAAATGATGCCTCTTCTGGTTGATTTGATGACATTATTAGAAGGTAACACTTGCATGAGTGTTGAGTTATAAATATTTTTCATATCTTATGTCCATATACATCTAATATGTGTGACTTATCGTTTTTATGCTTGCACATGCTATTTGAATTTGATGCTAAGATTTGAATGATAAACTACTTAATCAGCTTCTCTTTTCTAGTATCTTTACCCATAGTTGATAATTTGGTTCCTTTGCAATATGTAATTATGTATAGCCATACTAGTATGATAATAATTTGTGTTGCTTCTATGGACTAGATTTGCCTCCATTTTTTTAATGTAAAGTTTTCCTAATAATTTACAGAGTTATCCGTTGTTCATTACAAAAGAACTGTACTTAATCCAAGAAAAGTTATGCTCACCTTGAACTCATATGTTGGCAACTTCAAGCTAACAAGACAACAGGTGATTGCTGCAATTTGTGTTTCGGATTAATTAATTTATCAGTTTCTTTTCTTGATAAGTCTTCTTTTGTTGTAGGATGCTGCAGAAGCTCTTCTGCATCTTTTGTCTTCTTTAGAACTAGAACTTCTGCATAGTTATGTGCCTGATGTCAGCTCTCTGGCAGAGATCACCGAATTTTCTTCTAGGATTTACAAATCACGGGTTGATGGACAGAGTGAGAGTGAGAGATGGAAGGAACATGTTTTTGGGCCCTTTGATGGAGCAACTGGGAGCATATTAACCTGTAAAAGTTGCTCATCTGTGGTACTAGCCTTTCTTAGAATTTGTCTTCAGTGGATGAACTTCTAGCTTGTGGCATATTATTTTATCACTATTGTACCTCTTTGCCTTTGAAGTCTCCTTTGTTCATCAGTATTACTTTACTCTCCAAATTCCTTTTTGACTCATTCTTTAATATTATTTTTGCAAGAATATGAAATTGGAGAATGATTTATGCCAAATTTGAAAACTTATATTTTAAACTTTGTTATTTGTTTGATACAGCTTTCAGTAGATTTTGAACATTTCCGCTGTTTGTCCCTCTCGGCTGTGCTGGATAGAAGTGCAGATATCGTATGTCCATTGAGGGTCTTATGTTGTTGGTTCTGTATGTTATAGTCATCATTTCACCAAGTCAGTAACTTGTTCTGGAAGTCCTTTTTAGTAACTTTTTGTCTTTTTCTTCTCAATGCTTTTGTTGATTCTAGATGGATAGCTGCACTTTGGAGAATTGCCTCAAACAGTTTACTGCAGTTGAGCATCTCGAGAATTACAGGTGTGCTCAATGTTGGCATATTGCTGCTCTGAAGTATATATCTCATATGCAAGAAGAGGATGAGGTGCTTTTCATTTGATGATATTTTTTTGCTTTCTATGTGTATCATGATTTTGTCAATTTGGAAATTGTAGATGTCTGTCTTATATTATCTCACCTATTTCAGCCATTGCCATCTTACAGGCAAAGATTAATAGGCTTACACACTGTGTCAATTTCGATTCTTGTGACTGCAAAAAACTTTTCCGTGAAGAGGAAATAACATGGACTGGCAATTCACATGCTCTGAAACAGCTTGTTGTTGCTCGCTGTCCAAAGGTCTGAAACACTTGGTGTCTCATTTCAGTAATGTGATCTTCTCTCTTTGCTTCTAAAATACTATTTCATCCTCTTCTTTTGTTGCATGATACCATATCACCCTTCAATAGAATGGAGCTCCACCAAGTTCTTTTGATTTACTTTATCTAATTTCTTGATGTTGGTTTGTAGATTTTGTGCATTCATCTCCAACGTGCTTCTATGAATAACTATGGTGAATTTATCAAACTTCAGGTGCAAAATCTTTCTATTCTGTGCACAGTGTGGGATTTGGTGTTAATATTCCTTAGGGATTTTTTGCATTTCCTTTTAGGGGCATATTTCTTTTCCTTTCTTTCTCGACCTTTTTCCATTCGTCAAGGCTGGTACAGCTCTTGGACAAGAGACTTTGGTGGGGAACATGCAACATTACAGGAATGACGGAGGTTTGGCAGATCATGTCCATCAACTGGAGAGGCAAATCCGAGAAGATTCTGCAGTTGAAGATATTTGTACTGAAAACATCACCAAAGATGAGTTCCAGGAGTCATTTGGCGAATTATCAAGTTTTTCATATGAAATTGTTGCAAAGGAGGACGATAATGAAAACACAGTTTTAAAGAATGAGCTGATTTCTGCTGACATTAATGTCTCTCAAGTTAGCCCTCAGGATGAACCAAGATTGGATAGGAAGGTATGGAATTTTCATGCCCCTGGTGTAATTTAAGAAAACTTTCTATGGGCGTGTGTTTTACTGTGGTTTTCTTACTTTATCGCCATTTCATATTGACTAGTTCTTAGCCAAACTTTATTTGTCAATTATAATACCATGTAATTCATATGAAAATGCCAAGCAATTTAGTTGGTGTGGAAAATTAAATGCGATATACTGCATGTTGGAGACCATGATTGTGATAACTTAGTAGCATAGACACAAAAGATACAGAGAAACAAGGTTCTAATAATCTCCCTTGGCCATGTGCAGGCCAGCGGATCCGGTGCTTCATGCCCGCCCAAGAGTTATGTCTATTGCCTTTCTTCTGTGGTTGAGCACTATGGCAAATATGGAAGCGGGCATTATGCTGCATACAGGAGGGTGGCATCTGAGTCCAACAGCGGCAGTTCAATGGGGTCAGCAGGAAGGTTGATTCGGCCATGGCTCTATGTGTCTGATCAGGAAGTATCCAACGTCTCCGAGGAAGACGTTTTCGCTGCAGAAGCCAGCTTGCTTTTCTATGAGAGACTAGAGACATGCTCATAGTTGCATCCTTTTCCCCCACCAATTATCTTAAAGTCACATTCTTAACATATAATATACATTCCCCTCGAGAAAAAAAAAACATGTAGTTGCACCAGTATAGTGATCGGTTTTGTTTTTCAGTAGCACATGAAACTTTTGTGTAATTTTCACCTTATAGAATTTTCCATCTCGTGTCAATTATTCTTGTCCTATCTTATGGTCACACTCTTAACATGTGTGAGTTATTTGTAGTCGAACCTTTTGTTACGCACTCATTTGAATGCTTTCTGACGTGATGTTTTAAAATTCTCTTCCAAGGACAATTCTACACATCACTGTCTGTTCTACGGTTTCATACTCTTGTGGAAACTTTTAACTTGACGTCCTGATTGGTTCCTTCATGCTTATCCATGATCTCCAAGTGTCTCATTAATTGAAGTTGGACCAGTTACGGAACGAGGTCTTAGTGCTCTTTAGTCATCATCTATTTATGATTCAAATACAGTTTCTTTATACAAAATTAGACCTTTTCTTGTCAATTTGTAGGGTCATATCCAACGACATGGGGCTCCACAAGAATGTAATCGTAGTGGGGGGAACCCATATTACAAGTCTTCCAACTATCATATAAGCTCTTGGATCAGCCAAGTCTTCCATATGAGCACGCTGCGATATTGGTCCAAACTTGCAGAGAAAGAACGGGTGTGGAGCATCTGTCCGAACGATTATCTATAAATTTATTTATTTTGATCCTAACCCGCCATCAAATTATACTACTTATTTGATTAATTTGATAGCCATGATTTGTTTATTTCTATATATTACTTTGACAGTTACGTTTTGTTAATTCATTAGTGATTGACCATCAAATGATAAAACATGAGTGATCACCTGTCATTTCAACTCGTGGATCAGGAATCAACGAGAGTTGGAGGGGAGTGATAAACAACTTAAGAATGTCCATGAACGTAAAAAAAATTCATTGGAACCGCACCCGTCGTAATCAGGCATACGACCCGAGACAACACCAAAGCAATTGAGATTACAGTGGACAGTGTGCTCTTTAGCGCCGCGCGAGTTAAACGATGACACCGCTTCTCGAATACTGGGTAACAATCGAAAAAAAATAATTCATGGATTAAGAAATCTCTAATTTGATTTTTATCATGAGAATGTATTTCTATTTCTCTATTTTTACTTGTATTAGAACGGTGAGTCTCTTTTGTAATAAAACAAAGAGTGGGGTTGCTTCAAAAGTAGTCAAAGGAAAAGAGGTATGGTTGAATACTCAAGTGTTCTTTTATTTCATTTTTAAGCAACATTTTAGGGTAATTTTCTAAGTATTAAACTCAATTTTTGAAATCAAGAAAAGACAGTCCTAAATTAGTCAAAGGAAAAGAGGTATGGTTGAATACTCAAGTGTTCTTTTATTTTATTTATTTTATTTTTAAGCAACATTTTAGGGTAATTTTCTAAGTATTAAACTCAATTTTGAAATTAAGAAAAGACAGTCCTAAATTAGTCAAAGGAAAAGAGGTATGGTTGAATACTCAAGTGTTCTTTTATTTTATTTTAAATAACATTTTAGGGTAATTTTCTAAATTTTAAGCTCATTTTTTAAATTAAGAAAAAGACAGTCCCAAAATACATTTCTTCTTGAGAGGAAGTGCGACCTCGTTGTCCTAACATTATGACGGTCAAGATCACTCAACTAACTGAAGTATATACTTGAAAGATGCCACTGTTTAAGTAGCTACTACTTCCAGGCCAAAGAGGAGGTACAATTTGCCTTCTTCCTCCTCATATCATTGCAACATTGGCTCATTTGAGGCGTCATCCTTATTTGTTCCGGGTCATGATAAGGCCCCAAAAACTCATTCTTTAACATTTAATAAGACAAACTAAGAAATATGATATGAGTGAAATTTTAGTAGGGCCAAGCGATTTCAATTGACTGGCCAGTTGATTGGTGAGTTTAATAAGGTGAAGGTTATTCAACCTGATTCAAAACTTGATCCAACCTCATCAACTTGTGGCCGAGTCTGTTTAGGTATAGTTAAATCAAAATAAAATTTAAAATTCATTGGATTGTGTTGGATGCTATTTTTTTTTTGATAAAATAATATTACAAAATTATGTAAAAATTTGAAAAATAATAGAGAATGATATAAAGTATGTAGACTCTAAAGAAAAAAATCTTTAAACTGATAAAAGATTATTAAAAGTTACATAATACTAAATACTAAGTAGTTGATATGAATCGAGTTTGATTTTTTTTTAATATGCACTGAATCGATCAAGTTGTGATTGGATCGGATTAGATCGATTTGACCACGATCGAGAGAGCAGACAATTTCCTCTCCGAGCTACGCGAGAGGGAAGGTCAATGGTTGGCCATTAGAAAAACAAAAAAAAAGTGATGTCAATGAAAAAAAAATTAAGGAGAGGAAGGAGACAGGAGAAAGATAGATCTAGGATTGTCACTTGTGATGTAAAAGAAAATAACAACAATAATAAAGCCTTATCCCACTAGGTGGAGTCGGCTAAATGGATCACGACGTCATTGCGCTCTATCAATAACCAAATTTTTAAATATATTATTCGTTAATAGATCTGTATCATAAACTTGAAACACACAAAAAAAAAAAACAATTAAATCCTTTTCTATGTTTGAACTGATGACCATAAGAGAAATGAAAATTCAAATCAGTGGACCAGTAAAAGAACACTGTTTTTTCTGACCTTTCTTAGAACAGCATCAAGAATCTAAAAAATAAACATGAAATTTCCACAAGCCATCCCCAAGGGGTTGACCCAAAGCCAAAGGAGAAGACCCGAGCAGCTGAAACAAACAAGAAAGAAGAATAATGTAAGCATTTAAAGTCTTCATCCCTGTTGCTTCTTCTTCTGCTACCACCACCACCACCGCCACCGCCGCCGCCGCCATTGCTGCTGCTTAGTCAAACTATGCTCTCTTTTCTCCACCCTTTACTTGCAATCGCCATCCCCCGCCGAACCCCAGCGCCGTCCCCCTCCGCCGTCAATGGACTACGCCGTCCAGGCCCTCATCGCCGCCGTCGNCTGGCTCCACGACCTCCTCGACTCGCCGCCTCCGTCGACCTCCGCGTCCCCTCCGCGCTTCCCGTGGCCGACCCGCCTGGGGATCGTCAGGGGCGTGGCCGCGGGGCTCGCGTTCCTCCACGGCGGCTGCCGGCCGCCGATCGTCCACCGAGACATCAAGGCGAGCAACGTGCTTCTGGACGCCGGGTTCGGGGCGAGGATCGCCGACTTCGGGCTGGCCAGGTGGGTCGACTCCTCGCGTTCGCACGTCTCGACCCAGGTCGCCGGCACCGCCGGGTATTTGCCGCCGGAGTACAGAGAAGGGGCGACGCGGGCGACGCCATCGGCCGACGTCTACAGCTTCGGGATCCTGATGCTGGAGGTGGTAACGGGCCGCAGGCCCAATCTTCCAGTACGGGCCGTGCCCGCGGACGGGGAACGGCCCAAGGAAATGACTCTGGCTTTGTGGGCTCGCTGGATGGCGGATTCGGGCCGGATCGCTGAGATTATGGACCCTTTAATGGGCCGGAAAGGGGTCGTGGAGGAGGAGGTGAAGAAATATTTGGGCGTGGCCTTCATGTGCACGCTGGACTCGTCCAGGGACAGGCCCACGATGGTGGAGGTGGTTGCGTCTTTGGATCACACAAATATAGGATTTATTTGAATGCTACATCTTGTAAATAATTATTTAATAATAGTTCACTATTATTTTTTTCCTTGGGACTGCAAACGTGTTCATATGATCATATTTATGTTTGTGAAATTTAATTTTGTGGGGGCAAAAATGTATTCGTTCAAGTTTTGGATCATTGGTGATAAATGTTAAGAGCAAAATTAAATGCTTGTTTTGGATTCTTGTGTGTGAATTATTATTAGTTTTTCTAGCGTTACAAGATGTTGCGTTACGTCATTATTTGGTATACGTTTCAAGGTTAGAACTATGTTTTTTTTTCATTATAAATTATGTTTTATTTTCCCTACGGATACTTGTCTTGTTTACTTGATTTAACACATATATAATCTAATCACTTAAAAATATATATTGATTTATTAAGTGACAATTTAAATTATTTAGAATAATGTTTTTTTTCGTATTATGACAGTCTTATTTATATTGATTTTTCGAAATTTATCCTTCTAAATATCTAATAAATTAAACATAATATAATAAGATAAATCATATAATAACAACACTAATAATAATATTTATAAACGAAATATTATCCTATTTAAATAATAGTTATTATAAAATTATTATTCATAATACAATGATAATATTATCATTAACTGTAGTATATCACTACTGATTAAGTATAAGTATTATTAATCAAAATGATAATTATCAGTATAAAAAAGTATGGATATTGCATTGTTGTTAATATTATTTTAAAAGGTATTCATTATTTATCTTTACCTAATTTATTAATTTATGAGTTTATGTTTCGAGTATAAAGGTTTTATATATTAATATAAACTCTTGACAAGGGCATCTTGCTAGTTAAATTGCGTGTACATCCCAAACAAGGTAATTCATAAATGTGATAATTTTATATTAGATAATATAAATTGTTAAGTAATATTGTTGATTTTTCGCTTCGAAATATATCAAAGTATATATTAAGGTAAGAAAATGTTTTATATTTCCAATTTCAATTCTTCATGGAAAAACAATATCGATATATGATAATCTCATTCTAATTAATTTCACACATAAATGACAAAGCAATCCTAGTTCATGAGCTAATTGAGTTTGAACATACAAAATTGATTCATGTGGCCCTTTAAATAACTCATCGTAAGCGAACATAATTTTTTTATAGTAATGGTTAAGAATATAAAATTACATAAAGGCCTCAAGTTTTATATTTGCTACAAATATGACCTAAACTTTTGTTCGTGGAATAAAAAGTCATCAAATTTAAAATCTTTATCAAATATAGCTTAAACTTTTTTGTTGAATAAAAATGCACCAACTTTCAATTTATTTCTCATATTTAGCCTAATAGTATCTTTTTAAGAAAATTATTAAGTATGATATTATAAATTCATTATAGACAATGTTATTTGTACCTAAAGTATAAAGATAATAGAAAAAGTATAATTGAGTATCTTTTAGTTGAGTTACTAATTAATAATCGTAATTCTCACATATATTGCATAGGGAATTAGTTGTTCAATAACGAATATAAAATATCTATTAATGGTATATGTTAATGAATGATTAAACTATTAATGAATTATTATTTAAGAAAAAAGTTGGACTAAATTATATATTTATTTTTTATATATACAGATAATTATGTACATATAATTTCTATTTATCCATGTGAGTTTATCACATCAAAACTTAATAAAATTTTAAATTATTACGTGGCTACATATATAAGAGAAATATTTGAAAGTTAATTTTTTATTATTCAATAAAAAAATCTAGATCAAACGAGATACACATTTAAAGATTTATATTTTTTTATTCAGAAAATAGAAGTTTAGACTATATTTATAATAAAATAAAAAGTTTGTATTTTTTATGCATTTTTTTTCTAAATCTAACAATGATGCTTTCTTATGAATCTTATCTGTTTATTTTTTTATAATCTATTGATAACACATTTAATTTCACGTGGTATCAACATTAAAAGTACTGATTTCAAACTTCGACAAACTCATATTAAGAAAAAATATTTTTTAATTGTCCATGTATTATCAGCTATTCATACGTGAAAAAAATATTAAAAATATAAATTTAGTGATGATGTTCTTATTAATACTTCTAAGTGAAATGATTGTAATAATAATTCTTTTGACAGTGGTCAAAGATTTAAGTCCTGAAAAATTAATTGCTTCAATTTTTGCAGTCATGATGGGTAGAGGGGGATAACTAATTATAAGTTGTTAAAGTTCTAACTAAAAGTAATGGAATGAACTGTAAATCGAGTAGTTTTGCAGTGATATGGCAGCAGTAACACAGTAGCATAATCTCTCTCTCTCTCTCTCTCTCTCTCTCTCTCTCTCTCTCTAAACACCCAAAAACATATTAAAGCAGGCACCTGGTTGGAACAATGTTTCATTCCTATTTGTCGAGTTAGCATCCTTCCTCCATTAAGCCCAGCATTAATTATATATGTATCTCCACTTTTTGAAATTAAAGTGCCACTTTTCTCACTAATTTGTTCTTGTAATTAATAACATCTTCTGGCACACACATCATAACTGAAAGTTTTACTGCAGGTGCAAATTAATGTGAGGTGAATTCCTGATCTCCTTTTTTTCTTTTCTTCTAAAAGGAGCCTGAAAAGCATGTCATTTTATGCCACTGATCATTGCTGTAACTGTCCTCAAAGTTTCACAAAACAGCAAAAGGTTATCATGCATAAAATTTAAAAGTAAATCATTACTTTCTAACATCAAACAGATTAAAGTTAAACTTTTGCCTAAATCATATGGCGTGTATGTTATATATGTTACTAAAATCATGCCAATTTTTTAGAATAATTAATGTTATATTAGAAGAAAATATCTGCAAAAAAATGTTGATATAATTTACTAGCAAGTTAAACCTAAAAGCTTCCCAAGTTAATGACAATGTTTTTGGTCTAAAATTAGCTTGCTAGTGATTTTTATTAACTTACAACTAATGTCAAATCTTTTTTATGTTAGAACTCATTTATAAGATCCATCTTAAGAAGATGTTAAAATTGAGCTAATTTGATTAAACCCAATAACTACTTAGAAAAATATAATAACACCATTTTTAACCCTCTTTAGGTACTTATATTCCATTCTTCTCTCTTTTTTAACATTTTTTTGTTAATAACATATTATTGTTTTTCATCATTAATTATCATTACATGTCATCAGTTATTTATAATTAATATTTAGTTATAGAATATATGCAACTTTTAAAACTTATAAAGATATTATCACGAGTTTAATGGAGATGTATCCTATTTAAGTAGGCTATATCTTGTATCCTATCATTTAGATCGTCGAATATGAGATTGATACACGATGTACGCTATTTAAATGATACACATCCATTAAAATTTATATATTCTAATTTTTTATTTCTTTAAAATTGTTTCCCAATCAAATGTATCCAAAAGAATATAAAGATTTAAACTTCTTCTAATAGTAATTATTTCGCTTTATTTTGATGCCTACCTCGATAATTAATTGAATAAACGGTTCTCCATAAAGAAATAAAATTAAGAATAAATTTTACTGCAAAGTAAACTGAATCAAGGGGACATGAAGCCGCAGTTTCAGTGCCAGAAGCTCTCAGGTGAATAACGGCCGAATGATGGCTTCTGTAGCTGTTCTTGCTGCACCATAAATTTAATGTTTCTGACAATTGCACTGTTACATATATACCTCTCTCTCTCTCTCTCTCTCTCTCTCTCTCTCTCTCTCTCAGTGACACTGGATGCCATGCACCTTCTCAGAAACCTTTTCTAAGTAGTTTAGTGTAAAGATTGATGGCAATGGTGGAGAGCTCGCCGAATCCCTGAGCTCGGGCGCGTCCGCATCCGTTCTCTCTTTTGTTGGCACCCTCGAATAACGGCACATTGTCTTATGATTGTATT
>LTAE01009305.1:0-28532 GCA_001647135.1 Pontederia paniculata
TGTCTCCTCCTGAGCCCTCTGGACGTCCGCTCTTTAGCCTGGCAGTCTTCCGGTGGTCCACTGTCTCTTCCTGAGCGCTCCGGACGACCACACCCCAAACATGATAGGAAGTTTGTGTTGTTGGGGTCGCCTATTCATCAATCATCGGGCGACCTCCTCATCTTACCCCTTCTCTCCAGTCGTCCTCTCTTCATCTCTCATCGACCGGTCTTCTCTAGATCTCCCACTGTTCTTCATTATCGGTCGCCCGCTTTACATCTTTGGTTGACCATTTGTGCCTTCCTCCTCCATATACACTTCCCCGTTATCAATCAACCTCTCTTCTTCTTTGGTCGATCGTTTATGCTCTGCTTCTCCACTTCATGTGTCAATCCTCTGATATGGTCGACCACTTATATCCTTAGGACACCCACTGCACACATATGGTTCTTTATGTATAAATTACGTATGCAGCGGTTGTCCATTCCTTTAGCTCAGATAGACCGCTGTACTGAACTTGAATATATCCTGTTACAGAAATCAGCTCAACCAAGTTCATCGGTACAGACTGAGTTCACTTACAAATTTTGATCATTCAAAACATTCTCGGAATCCTAGATTCAACATCCATCAGATATCATAAGGTATGTTAACACACCCCCGCAAACTTAGGTACCCCTAGGTCGAAGTTAGAGTTTGTTCTGCAGAAACTGAAAGTGAGCTCCTGAAAGTGACTTGCTTAGAATGTTCGCAAGATTGTGCTTGGAAGAGATAAAGTGAACAATCAGTCGACAATTTGAAACCTCGTCATGAACAAAATGGTACAACTTCAATGTGCTTTGTTCTCGCATAAAAAATTGGGTTTGCAAAAAGGTAAGTTACGTCGATGTTATCACATCAAAGAATTGGTGGAGAAGAAGTATGCAAACCAAGTTCCAAGAGCAAAGATCGTAATCATATGAGCTCAGTTGTGGCATCTACTAAAGCTTTATACTCAGATTCCATTGACGAGTGAGAAATAGTCCTTTGTTTGCGTGCTGACAAAGAGACGAGATTATTTCTAAGGAAAACAACAAATCCCCAAATGATTTGTGATCATTTGGACATCTAGCCCAATCAACATCACTAAAGACATGAAGAGTGTGAGTGAAATCTGGAGCTAGATATAGGCCAAGATGACATGTACACGTAGATAATACAAAATTCTCTTCAGAGCTTGCCAATGATTCGTTGATGGATTGTGCATAAATAGACAAACAAGACCGATCACATAAGAAAGATCGGGTCTGATGATTGTCAAATATTGTAAGGCTCCAACAACTTATCGATACATGTGCAAATCAACAAAGGAAGAACCAGAGTCCTTAACCAGTTCCGTAGAAGACCCAAGAGGCAAAGAAACTGGTTTTGCATTTGACATACCAGTATGGTGTAAAAGATCCAAACATATTTGTGTTGGAAGAGAAATAGACCCTTGTCATGTCTAAGCACTTCAACACTAAGAAAGTAATTCAGATTGTGAAGATCACAAATTGTGAAGAGTTGTCATAGATAAGAAATAAACTTATTGAGAAGATCTTGATTTGAACCAGTTATGATGATATCATCCGCATAAACCAACATAATTAGAAGTACTCCTAGCTTGAGAAAGATAAATAGAAAATTGTCAATTGTAGAAGAACAAAAATCATAGGCAATAAGGATAGATTGGAGCTTTTGAAATCATGCAGACGGAGCCTGCTTTAAGCCATAAAAGGATTTGCAAAGAAGACATACATAATCAGGGTGGTTCTCATTAGAGAATGCAGAAGGCTGGGATATGAAGACTTCTTCACTTAAATTTCCATGCAGAAATGCATTGCTGACATTCATTTGACGAAAAGGCCAATGCTTAGACATAACAAGTGTCAAACCAAACGAACTGTGGTGGGTTTGACAATGGGGCTATATGTTTTCGAATAATCAATGTCTAATTGTTGACAAAACCCTTTTGCCACTAGCTGAGCCTTATAGCAACCATCCAAAAGAAACTTGGTGTGAAAAACCTACTTGCAACCAAAAATATTCATTCTTGGATGTCGAGGGACAAGCACCCACATGCCGTTGGAAATGAGGGCATTTAGTTCTTCGACCATTGCCTGAGCGCCAATGAGGAATTTTAATGGCAGAAAAATGACACATCAGAGTGGAGTCTGAGGCAAAAATAGTATGCAAAACGTGCGAACCCTGAAGTCCTGCAAGTTCCCTGTAATATCTTCGAGTCCTTGGCCGAAGTGTCATGTGCGGCCGATAGGGGGATCCATATGGAGAAAGACTTGGCGAAGTATTAGTGCAGAAGATGAAGATGAACTGGTAGAAGTAATGATACGGTCGGACCAATGTTGTTAAATCCAACCCGGACACCGACCCGAATAGCTCGATGGATAAGGTTGGACCGATTGGACCTATTAAATCGGATGGTCAAACTTGATAATAATAAATTAATATAAAATAATAAATTAAGTATAAAATCTAAATAGATGATAACACAAACTATTAACTGTAACAACATAAAAAAATTTCTAATCCTAATTCACAATTCAAAGTTTGTAATAATGCTTATTGACTCAAGATAAATAATAAGATAATTAATAAATACTAATATGCTTAATTAATTCACTAACTTATTCTTTTCATTTAACACACAAATATAAACTTGTGATCATTTTAGATCTTACTTCTATGATAACTTAGATTATTTAGCTCTTTTAAGATTTAGTAGTTAAACTAGATATATTATTATTATTTATTATTATTATTATTATTTGAAAAAAAAATATATTTTTTTAAATCGGGTTGGCCAAATCCGTCAGGTTTGGGCGGTTCAACCGGATTTTGATTGAGTTTGACCAAGTCAAAGTGGTCCAATTACCAAGCCGGGTTTGAAATGATCCATGGACTATTTTACATCCCGAACACTGGTACGACCGGACGGGCTGAGTTTTACAACATGGGGTCGGATGTGCTAGAGACCATTGAATCAGTAGAATGAATGAGAGGCTTGGGAACATTAGTAGTGACAATAAACCAAGGCGAGTCGGGAATAGACGTTGAAGGAGAAGAAAGAGGTAAGGGATGAGAAGAGAAAGGAATGATGCCTTATCAAATTTAATATGGCAGCATAATAAAGTCGATTTGTGTTGGATCTAAGCACCCATAACCATGGAAAAAAGACGAATAATCAAGAAAAAAACAAATCTTGTTGATAAAAAAGGAAACTTGTGACGATTATATGGGCGCAAATAGGGATAAGGAGCACATCCAAAAATTCTCAAGAACATATAAGACGAAGGCCTATAAACTTTTTAAAGGGAGAGATATCATCCAATATTATGGAAGATAATATATTGATTAAATAAATTTTTGTTTCAAAAGTAAATTGCCAAAAATGATGGGGTACAGAGGAATGTGCAAGTAAGGCTAAAACAGTTTCAGCGGCGTGATAATTTTACGTTCGATAGCGCCATTTTTTTCATGAATATGTGGACAAATTAATTGATAATGGGTGCCACAAGAGATTTTGGAGTGTAGTGAGGCTAAAACAGTTTCAGTGGCGTGATAAATTTTACGTTCGATAGCGCCATTTTGTTCATGGATATGTGGACAAATTAATTGATAATGAGTGCCACAAGAGATTTTGGAGTGTAGTGCTCTATATTCTCCACTAGAATCAGAATGAAAAGAACGAATCTTTCATGAAAACTGACGTTCAACTAAGACTTGAAAAGAAAGAAAAATCATCTTAACATCAGATTTATTGTAAAGCCAAAAAAACAACGCAAATTTGGAATAGTCATCTAAAAATAAAATAAAATAATGATGGCCTTGAGATGATGAGATTGAGGAAGCTCTCCAAACATCAACATAAGCAATATTTAATGGAGCACTACTACATGACGTGACTGGCGGAAGCGGTTGGCGAGACAACTTGGCAAGATGTCATGCGTCGCATGAGCTGATGGATGAGTAACTTGAGATGCTGGAGCCTGAAGAAAAGGAATGCAAGATTTTGCGGACAATCTGTGATGTTGGATGACAAATATGGCTGTGCCATTGAAGTGCGGAGAGGAAGGCATAAGGAGAAGCACATGATACCGAAGCTTGAGGGAGTCAATAAAATCCATGCTTATTGTGGCCTTGGAGTAGGACTTTGTGTGTGTGACCATTTTTGACAAGAAAAAAAGAAGGATGAAATTCAAAATAGCAATTGTTATGAGATGTAAATTGAGAAACATATAATAAGGATTTGGAGATGGAAGAAATACATAAAACATTACGAAGTATAAAAGAAGAATCAAAGGCAGGAAGAGAGGATTGACCAACATGGCTGATACCCAAGCGCATACCATTTCCAACTTGGATTTGCTCTGACCCAAAATAAGGAGCAGCCGCATGTAGAGATTGCAGATTCAAAGTGACATGATGCGTCACACTAGTATCCAAAATCAATTCACTATAAGAGCTTATTGTTGGAAGAAATGGAGATGAAGAATCAACATACATCATAGTTGAAATTGTATAGGCATGTGGTGTCAAGGAGGTTGTGGTGCTTGAAGTAGGTAGCAAACTCGGATGGCGAAACTTGCACGTGTATGAACTATGCCCATGAAATACACACACAAGGCAGAGGTCACATCTCGGGGCAGCAAGACAACCACAACCTTTTCTAGATCCATGCTCGCAGCCACGACTAGATGAGTGTGGGGAAGGTGTAGAAGCCATGACTCGTGGGAAAGCTATGTCAATCAGAGGATGCATCACAACGAGACGAATTTCGTGGCTGGTAAGAACACAGTTAAGTTCAGAGTATGAAACATGTTCAAGTCTAGATGAGAGGGATGCCATAATATCAACATAATCATGTCCCAAATTCTAAAAGATGATAGCATTAAACTAAGGAGCTGAGACCGGGTGACCTACTGTTGACAACTCATCTGCAAGGTATTTTAGTTGCCGTAGATAAGATGCTATTGAATTGTCCTATTTCTTGAGAGATTGCATCTGCACAGTTAGTTGCAAAATTCGTGTATGTGAAGGGGCGCTGAAGGCCTGACGAAGAGAATGCCATACAAAATATGATGTGTCCAAACTTATCATATGAGGAAGTACTTCCTCAGAAAGAGAAGAGATGATCCAACTAAGCAAAAGCTGATCTTTTTCGAACTCATTCTATAAATGCCGAGTTGAGTGTTCCAGACGAAGCCGAAGTTGAGTGTGTTGGTGTCGTAGAACTAGACGACACAACAGAGGAGGCAACAATCATAGATGGCGGACAAACAAATGTGCCATCAATATATCCGTAGAGGTCAAAGCTACAGAGCAGTGGAAGAAATTGCAGGAAATGTAGATGTATCTAAGGAAATGATTGAAAGTACATGACGAATCTAACTAATAGAGGGCAAACCAGCGGGAAATGTAGATTCATCAAAGGAAATTAAAGAAGCAGAATTATGTGGACATCTCGAGCAGAGATGTAGGGGCGTCACACTAGAAAAGGAAACTTCAAAAAGGAGAGTTGCTTGTCTCACGGTGATGACATGACACAAGGCAGAGATTTGAGCGTTTATGAGCTTGCAAAGACGTGTCATAGAGTTCACATCAAAGAGATACATGGCAGTCGGCTCGGTGTAGCATCGTACATTGAAGAGACAGCGTCCAACACATCGTAGAGATCACACGGCTGACGAGCGGTGCATATGGAAGACACGTGGTGAGTGCCTGGAGGGCCGGCGAATATAGTAGTGCTTGGTGAAGGAGGCAATATGGAAGAGACGCGCCACAACAACATTCGAAGGATCGGAGGAGATGTGTCGCAACAGAGCTTGATGGATCATTGTAGACGTCGAGCAGAGGAGGGGCAGCTCATGGAGATGTGGAGGACACGCCGACACTTGAAGGATCGAAAAGGATTCGGGATACACATGATGAGTGCTCGGAGGGCCGATGACTACAACAACGCACAATGAATGGGTCAATGCAGAAGAGACGCGTCACAATGGTACTCGAAGGATCGGAGAAGATGCATCGTGGCAACACTTGAAGGATTGTTGTAGATGTTAAGCACAGGATGTGCGACTCACCGAGATGTGAAGGAAACGTTGCCGCTCAAAGGATGGTGGAGGAGCGTTCAAAGAATCGCTACAAGCATTCACAAAAGCAGAGGCCACACACAGAGATGCTGAGGAGAAGCGACACAACGACGCTCGAAGAATCTCATGGACGTCGCGCAGAGGGAGGTTGTGTGCGGTACAACGAAGGAGACAAAGGAAGAGAATTTTTTTTACTTTCGTTCTCATACCATGTTATGAATTCAGGAAAGTAATTTCTCTAAATAATTTTTGTATATTCACTATTGTGTACTTGTACATTTTTATATAATTCATCCGATGGTATCTAGATATTAACAACCAACTGATAATATTTAGATAATAACGAACTAAGGATATCTCCAAATCACAACTTACATTATGTATCAAAACTAATAAGATAAGATATCATAAGATACATTAATTGTCTCAAAACCATTGAAAATTCACAGCATGACACATTAGAATTTTAGAACAAATATAATGGCCCTCTATATCCATGCAATGATAAACCGTGTTATTTGGTTTTGTCCCTTATATGTTTCAAATGCATTATCTGTTCATTGCCTACCAAACACATATATGAAGCGTTCAATATAAAGAAGAATCATGTCCATTTTGCAATTTTATTTTTGTCCACACATTTCCTAACTTACGACAACTTTATTGGCAGTAGGATAAAGATGCTGAAGAAGCGATTAATTCTAGGAGCGAATATGAAGTTTTTATTAAGCATTTTCTACCTTTAATCGAGCTAATAATCTTGATGGACACCAGCCCTAGAATAACACGCTTGATTGATGGAATTAATAGGAATATCGACCTATTCCCAATCAAATTGGATAGTATGAGATTCAAATTTCGTGAAGGAGGCATGCAATATATGAAAATAGGTTAAGTTTGGTGTTAGATTTCTTTTCTTGGTATTCACTCGGAATTCTCGGTGCTCAGAGCTACTAATTCGAAGTCGAGGTAAAGAGCATAATGATATTCTTCTGACCAAATTAACGATTTTTTCAGAAATCAAATTTGAAATTACTCACTCACGTCATCCTTGAGACACCATCATACTAATTAGTTATGCCAATCAAACTTGATTAGTTTGATGTTAGGCTTTGTTTTCAGTTGAATATTTGATTGTTGATATATCTTATTTCTTTTGAAATAGGAATTTCTCAATTTACTTTTTCTCTCAAAATATCACATCTTGATTCTTAATATTTATTTTTTTTCCTCAATGTTATTTTTTGGAGACAATGAAGATGTTACCTACTTAATTAGGTAGTATTGTACTACTTATCTCGTCCACCTTAAGATGTTAAATCTATGATGAATATAAGATCTACTTTTTTAAAGAATTTATCATAAATTATTAGATTTATCGTACATTTAACATCATATTATTGATAAAATAAGTAGAACGGTGTTATGTACTTAAGTAAGTAGCACCTCTATTAAATTCTATTTTTTTATCAAGATAAATAAAATTTTATTTTGGTGTTTCAGTTTGTTTTTTTTACTTCATGATAAAACAATATTTGAAATATATTTTAGAAAATAATATAAATCGAAGAATAAAACACAAATAAATTAATATTTTCTGTACTAAAAAATATCTCTAGAGCATATAACATTAGTGCAAATTATATATTATACTCATTTACGTCTGTTTATAATTGTTAATTGATTCAATCACTGATTTAAATTTATTAATATAATCTAATCTATAATACAACTATAATTAGATTATTATCCATTAATGGAATAGTTATTTATTAATTAAACTACTAAGTTTGCCAACTGTATTTCATATGTGATGTAGTTAGGGACAAAATGAATAGAGTGTTATTAAAATATTGAAAAGTAATAATCAAATCTATAAAAAATAATGTCAACATCACAAATTAAATCGTAAATTAAAAAAAAAGTTTAAAGTTTACTTTCAAAATTGATACAAATAGTGATAGTATAGTATTAGAAAACTCGCTAATTGATCCGTTACAATTGAACTCATAGATTCAATTATTTGAATAAAAAAATATTATTTGAGGAGTAATTTTGAGAAAAGAAACGGAAAAAAGCGAGAGCAACATCTTTTCCAATATTTCTTAGAATAAATAAGTAAATTGTCATCTCTCTCAAAGCAACTTTCTAACTTTATTATTTGATTATATCACATTGTAGAATAAATTTATTGTATTACATTGAATTAGAAGAAACATAAAAGCTAAAGCTGGTCATGGTCTCGTGCAGATTCATATTCTAACATTTTTTTGTGGCAATTTAATCTCACTTCATTTCAACAAATCCTCGAGGAGGAAAATAAGATTGCAGTAATCTAATCATTATGATTAAATTTATCATTTAGCTTAAAATGAATTATTATATGCCCATAGATTAATTTGACGTTTTAAAATAATATACAAAAATAAAAATCTCAATTTAATAAACTAAGTAAAATGCTTCATCTATCGATATATGACTATTGAATTAATTTGGTGGAAAAAAACAATTTACACAAAGTGTAAACCTTGTCGTAGAAAGTAAAAAATATATACTTGTTTCCTCCTATAAATGTTCATTTAATTACTCAATAAATATATTACATAGTAGAGGATGTAATTTTGAGAAAAGAAATGAAAAAAAAAGTGAGAGTAACATCTTTTCCAATATTTATTAAAATAAATAAGTTGTCATCTCACTCAATTGAATACGATATAAAATTGTATGGCTGACGAAAGAGCAACAACTTTCTAATTTTATTATTTGATTATATTACATTATAGAATACATTTATTGTAAGACATTGAAATCAAACTGTACTTCTTGCCACAGACTATTGGGCCCAAAACTATTTAGGAGAAACAAAAAAGCTAAAGCTGGTCAAAGATCATGGTCTCGTGCACATTCATATTTTAACATTTTTTTGGCAACTTAATCTCACTTCATTTCAACAAATCCTCGAGGAGGAAATCAGGAAAATAAGATTGCAGTGCATCTAATCATTATGATTAAATCTATCATTTAGCTTAACTTGACGTTTTAAAACAATATACAAAAATAAAAAAACTTAATCATCATTAATTTAATAAACTAAGTAAAATGCTTGATCTATTGATATATGATTATTAAATTAATTTAGTGAAAAAAAAAGATTTACACAAAGTGTAAACCTCGTCGTAGAAAGTAAAGAATATATACTTGTTTCCTACTATAAATGTTCAATTAATTACTCAATAAATATATTGCATAATAGAGAATGTAGGCTCAAAATAATAACAACAAACCACGGTTTCTGCTTAGAAGACACTTTTAACTGTCATTTTTTCTATTTGCTAAAAATAACAAGAGTTTGAATGAATGATAAGTAATTATCCTTCTTTATAAATTCAAATTTAAATATTTTTATTGAGTAAATCCAGGGACGGATCCAGATACAAAGTTGAGTGGGAGCCAAAATATATATATAAGTGAATTAAAAAATCGGAGTGACCAAGATTTAAATTCTAGATCTTAAAATATTAATTTAAATTATTTATCCACTAAAGTATAATGATATTTGTTGATATTTATTTTATTTATTAACTACAACTCTAGNATATATATATATATATATATACCGAAAAGTTAGAGGGCCGAGGCTCCCCCAAAATATATGTGAGTCCGGCTCTTAGTACATTAATGTTGTTAAAGTAAGACTAAAAATAGGGGTGAAAATAATATAGGTTAGATATTTTTTAACGTAAAAAAATCCTCCTATTTTTTTTAAATATAATCTTTTAATAATTTTTTTTCGAGTTATAATTTTGAGCTCCTAGATTTTAAATTTTTTATTTACATTAATATTAAAAAATGTTATTATAAAACATAATATCAACTACATGTTACATATATAATATCACTATTTATAACTTATATAATTTTGTTAATTTTATTCATAAAATTTATATATTAATTGAATAATTTTATTTATACTAAAAGCATTCAAAGTATAATGATAATACATATATATAATAAAATTTTAGTTATATAAGTCTCCCTCGATCTTTTCGGATGATTTTTTTAATTTAAAAACCGCATAAATTTATTTCAAATTTAAAAGATTTAAAAATTTTATATCGGGTTGATCAATTTTGTTTAGGTTTTCGATTTTTTTCCTCATACCCCTTAACATCTATTTATTTTTCGTAGAAAAAAAAATCAAATTTGAAAAGATATAGACATATTTGATTCGACTCGCTTATTTTATACACTATAAAATAAAGTACTCACCACGAAACAGCAAAGACCAAGGAATGCAACACGCAGGAGAGATCTGAATCCACAAAAAATATTAGAAAATAAATAACGAGGAGAAAAAAAAAAAGAAAAGAAAGCAACAACAACAACAACAAACAAAAGGTTGCCACGCGTCAACCAACGGCTCGTTCCACCATCCACAATAACCGCCCTATGCATTTATCGGGGAAAAAAATTTTAACCGCCTACGTCTCATCCTTCACCGCAAACAGGGTACATAATTAAACGCTTCTATCATTGGCCCACGTTGCGGGACCCGCATGCCACAAAGGATGCAAGAAGGCAAATCCAATGTGCACGCTGTTTGATGGGTCCCACGGACCGTGGGATGTCCAACGGTCATCATCGCCGCTGTCTCCGTTTACCCCCTAAACTCGTCCGCGAGAGCAACGTATCGCTGAGTCGGTTCCCCAACAAATCCGATTCCTAATCGCATTCGAA
Organism: Pontederia paniculata; assembly: GCA_001647135.1. Classification (NCBI taxonomy): domain Eukaryota; kingdom Viridiplantae; phylum Streptophyta; class Magnoliopsida; order Commelinales; family Pontederiaceae; genus Pontederia; species Pontederia paniculata. The sequence goes on from LTAE01009305.1 coordinate 10,845, forward strand.
ATCGGCGTCTATAAATAAATAAAATAATTAATTATAAAAAGGGCTCTAAGAAACCGCAAAAAAACCATTCCACAAATCCGCGATCGATTCAAAGAGATCGAAAAAAAAGGAAGAATAAATAGTGGGAAAAAAAAGGAGGAGAGGCCAAACGATGGAGTTCGAAACCCTCGTCCAGCCCCATCTCCTCTTACCTCCGTTTCGAATCCGGAGTCGATCGCCGCAGCGGCCTCCGCGTCTTCCTCCGGTCGCTGTTTTGCTCCTCGATCGCTTCACGTCCACAAGCGGCGGCGGGGGGTCCTCGGCGGCGGCGGCGGTGGAAGAGGAGAAAGGAGTGCGGAGGCCCTCGTCGGCGAACTCCTCTCCGCGGTCCGTGAACACCCGGCCGCCTCCGCCTCAGTCTCCGGAGGCTGTGCTTTTGGAGGCCGAGGACGAGGACTGCGACGACGACGCGATGGGGCCGCGGCGGAGGGTGATGCGGTACCGCGCGATCGCCGATGTCTACGCTGCCACGGAGCCCATCGTGGCGGCGGTGAAGCTTCAGAAGAGGAAGCGAGAAGGAGAGAGATGAAGAAGTCATCGTAGAAGAAGCAGCACCACCAGCAGTTTTACTTTTATATGTATGAATTATGTACACTTGAGGGACTCGTAATAGGCGAGTTAAGATCGATCGTAGTGTTTGTAGTGATCTTTAATTTGTGTATATATTAACGACGTGCAGTGCGTTTGGATCGTGCAAATGCTGCAGAATAATGCATTGGATGTGTTTGTCAGTAGGGCATGCAAAATTTGAGATTTTTATCAACCTTTTTTGCATATTGAAAGATTGTGTAATCGAAGAGATTAACACGAAAAATAATTTTAATTCTGATTCATAATAGTTCATTGAATTTATAACTCGGAAGTTAATATATATATATATATATATATTTTTATATTATATATATATATACATATATATATATAGAGAGAGAGATGATTGAATTATTTTGTTTTTGTATACACGATAATAGTCTGAATTAATTCTCATCGTAATTTATTCTAAAGCGACGAAGAAATTAATTGAAAAGAGAACATGGGGATCATCACCAAAGATGAAGCATCGAATTCAATCACCTATCGATAATGTACGGGAAAACTTCTCGCAAATATCGTTTCCTATTGATGGATACTTCACGTAGGAAGGTGGTTTCATGCAAAATGGTTGCGTTTCCGTTGGGCATCTTAAAAGGCCTATTCAATCACGTAGGATTGTTCCTAGTAAATCACTTCCACCTTCGATGGAGCTATTAACTCTTTTTCAATATGAAATTCAAACTTGTTGGCAATCTAAGATACTCGACTTTGGACTGAATTAAACTAGAAGATATGATAGATAGACCATTACTAACATTATTTAACATTGTTATTTGATTAATCTAGAGAGACAGAAATATAGAATTACTATTTTCATCGTTTATCCTTCAAACTTACACAGCTCATGTCGATGATATAAAAATTCGCATTTTTGTATTGTTTATAAAAATAAAACAATGATTAAGCTGCCAATTATCATCTAACAATGTAAGAAATAAAACATATTGTGTCACATTAAATTAATAGTTCCATGAGCTTACTATTAACTCTCAACTTATCCCAACGTTTCGTAAAACAAAACAAAAAGACGAATCATATGTTTGAAATTTTAATACAAGTTAGCTTTCGGCAAATAGTATGAAATCATATTAACATACCATGAGCGTGTCGTTACAGATGTAACATCCAAAAATCGAAATACCTGTTTAGCGCTTTTCTTTTATTTTCTGTTATACATGTATAAAAATGTTACCGCACAACGTAATGATACCAGGGTGGATAAAACTTAAAGTGGTAACATCTCTTTTACATTCTGAATAGCAACATGAGAAGTTTGTGAACAAAGAATAACACGGAATACAATGCCATCTATGCATTTGTTCCTGACCCAAAGGTCTTGACGATGCCACTTACTTTCTCTGCAAAACTTCTGGAAGTTATTTTCTTCCCCGGAACATGGAAAGGATTGGAAACTGCATCCACGTATGCTGAGTGGAATTTCCTGAAGAACTGTTGACAATACAACATGTGTGTTACAAATTTAAAGATAGAACAGAATAATTTCTAGCATATTCCATTAATCATGCACATGAGATATTTGAAAAAGTAAGACTGTTCTTTTTTACTTTAATCATTTTAAGGGTAAAAGAGTGCCCCTTTATAAGATGAAATTCAGAGATCATGCTCATAAAATCGTGGAATAACAATTACACTAGCAATAGGAATACTTGTAAGAGGAAAAAAAAGAGCTTCACATGCATGTGGTGATCTTTCAGGCATGATGCACTTACAGTTACGAGTTTGATTTGTTATGTATATTCTAACTTTATGAATGAACGTGAGTAAATCTTCACACACTTTACTGAATGATAGATATTGTGTATATACAGATACATCATAGTGTTGTTAGTTACATGTGGCACGTTCAATGTGGTTACAAATGATATGCTAAGTATGACATACTTTAGTGGAGAGGCGGAGCTTGCTGCGTATGAAGAGAAACCGTGCACCAGAGAGTGGTTTAATCAGCACATCAGCTAGTTGATCAGTGGTGGAAATGAATCTAACACTGAGTCATCCTGTAGCAACCTCGTCTTGAACAAAATGGAAATCGACCTCGATGTGCTTTGTGCGGACATGAAAGATTGGGTTTGCCGTGAGGTAGGTTGTGCCTATGTTGTCACACCATAGTAGAGGTGAAGGCAAGCTGGAACATCCGAGTTCAGAAAGTAGTGAGTGAAGCCACACTATTTCAGTCGTGGTGTCTGCGAGTGCTCATATTCGGATTTTGTAGAAGAGCGTGACACACTTCATTGCTTCTTCGATGACCACGAGATTAGGTTGTTGCTAAGATATATTAAACATGCACCAACAAAGCGGCGATCGTGAGGACTGTCCGCCAATCAGCATCAGAGAAAGCCTACAGTTGGAGAGTGGACGATTTGGTAATCATGAGACCTAATGTAGATGTGTGTTTGAGATAGCGTAGAATCAATTTAACAACTTGCCTTGGGTAACAGTAGGAGAATGCGTAAATTGACAGACATGATGAATTGCGAATGTGATGTCTCGACGAGTCATGCTAAGGTATTGAAGTGAGCCAATTGTGCGACGGAAGATGGAAGGATCAGGTTGTAAGGGGTCATCCTTGAGGGTAAGCTTGGTAGAGGTGGCAAGGGGTGAGGTTACTGGTTTGCTCTTGTGCATATTGGTTTTAAGTAGGATATCCTATATATATCGATGTTGGGAGAGAAGGAGGCCCGTGGGGTGAGGAAGAACTTCAATACCAAGAAAGTAATGGAGACAACCCAAGTCTTTGACCGCAAAAGAGGCCTGAAGGTGTAGAAGAAGATTTTGAAGGGTTTGGGAAGAGTCAATAAGTATTAGGTCATCGACGTAAACTAATACGTATGTAGTGGAATTATTTGATTGATAAATGAAGAGAGAGCAATATGGTTTGAAACCAAAGGTGATTAGAGAATTTGCAAGAGTTTGAAACCAAGCACGAGGTGCTTGTTTGTGACCGTAAAGTGACTTGCGAAGAGCACAAACATGATAAGGAAAGACCTCATCTTCGAATCCTGGTGGTTAACCATATATACCTGCTCTTGTAGATCTCCATGAAGAAATACATTACTAATGCCAATTTGTCAAAGCTTCCACCCACGAGAGACAACAATTGAGAGGACGGTGCGGATGGTTGTAGGCTTAATGATAGGACTATAGGTGTCAGTGTAGTCGAGTTCTTCAAGTTGGTTGTAGCTTTTGGCAACAAGACGCATTTTGTGGCGATTGATGGAACCATCTGCAATATATTTGACACGAAAGAGCCATTTGCATCCAAGCACATTCATTTGTGGGCGTCTAGGGACTAACGTCCAAGTGACGTGTCGTTGCATAGCAGAGCATTTATTTCCTCAGACATTGTAGAGTGTCATTGTTCCTGTTTGTTAGCAGAAGAAAATGAACTGAGAGCAGATGTTATAGGTTGTGGAATGTGTATTGTGAGATCTTTTTTTTTTTTTCGAAAGGGTGTATTGTGAGATCTTTGAGACCAGCTAATCGACGATAGCCAGCTAATCAACATTGGCAGTTTTGCATAGTGTGTTGAGAAGCATTTATTTGTAGTCATATTGAATACAAGATGAAGATTAAAGAAAATGTATAAATTGCATCAAAATCCAGAATCTCATGCTTTTGACACTTTTGTACTATTCTCTCGATATCAATAGACCATGGCTTTCATACCAAAGCAAAGAAATAGTCTGGACTCTGGAGACTAGATGGCACATATTAAATATGCAAACGATTAACTGCATCAGTTTTTCACGCAAGAAGCATAGGATATCTGAGATGCTCATTGAGCATGAGAACTGTGATAAAGGATTCATTTTTTGTTACTAAAAGAGGCACTTCACTACATACTAATTTACACAAAATATAGCACAAACAATACTAACATTAGTTTAGGTAATGATACATTATAAGAAATCAAATTCTCCAGAGTACAATATACAACAACCAGGGTTACAATGAAGAAAACATAGTTAAAATATGATTTATGCAGTTGAATTTTTCTTAGGAAGTGGTATTTACTGATTCCTATCAATTATCAAACATTCTGATATGCAATACAAGAATCCTTTATACCCTTTGGCATGACCTCAGAGGAGGCAGCAACGTGTAGTGCGAAGTTGCGGACACCTGTTAGCACCTTGCCGATCACATATCTGAGATTACCATTATCAGACAAGCACATTGGCTCACGCAGCTGGACCCCGATTATTGAGCGCATGGAGCACTGACTGCACGGTTGGAGCTCTAGACTACTATCCCGGGGTGGACGCTTAGTTCTCCTCAAGGCAGTTCTTACATCGGTTCCTGCCTACTACATGTCAGTCCTACGTATGCCAGCCCAAGTCGAGCGGCGTACGGACACATTGAGGAGCATATTCTTTTGGCGGGGATGCAGTGCTAAGAGATCTGAGATCCACCTAGTAGCCTGAAGAGAGATCTGCTGCCCCATTTCTCTAGGCGGCCTTGGAGTCCGGAACCTTCGTTGGGCCAATCATGCTCTTCTTGCACGTTGGGTTGGGCGCATCATGGGTCAGAGACAGATTTGTGGAGCGAGGTCTTCCTAGCATGCTACGGGAGAGATCTCTCATGGGACTCTAGGCCACATCTTCCACGAGGAGCCTCTGCCTTCTAGCGAGGAGTGTCCACCATTCTCCCTAGGGCACGACAGTTCTTCTAGGCTTCCTTGGGCTGCGGTTCAGTTTTTTCTTTCTGGCATCATGAATGGATGTCGGGTGACACACGGGCGACGGCCTTTCCAAGACTTCCCACCCTATCGACAGATCCAGCAGAGACAGTGGCAGATCTTTGGTCATCTCACGGAGATTCAGGGGGTGGTTCTTGGGTGCCACTCTTTAGGTCGGCCCTCTATGATCGCCGATTCGAGGAGCTCCTTCGTCTCCTCGAGCGGATATCGAGATTTCATCCAGATGAGTCTAGAGCAGGTGGTTGGGTATGGTCTTCAGGGGGTTACTCAGCAAAGGAAGTCTACAAGCAGCTACTTCCTATGGGCACAGTACATGAGACCATCAGAGTCGACACGTCGCGTATTTGCCGTTCACGCACGCCACTCAAAGTCAAGAGTTTTACCTAGCTTCTGCGGCGCGGGAAGGTTCTCACCAAGGTCTACAGGGCCAGATGGGCGCCTCAAACAGACACCACATGTGCTATGTGCGGATTGGAGGAGGATTTAGCCCACCTTTTCTTTGATTGTTCTATAGCCGTAGAGACATGGCGTCGTTTGGGATTCTCAGGCATTGACTACTCTGGAGTAGACTCTTTTTGGGACTCGCTCAGGTCACTTGGTATGCATGCTAGCATAGGTGGCAGCGATCTTGGGCTATGGGCTTGGCCACAACGTGGGCAGTATGGCTGCAGCGTAACCGCACTATATTTGGGGGCGAGATATGTTGTACAGAGAATATTGTACACCATGCCTCCTTTTTTATTAGCGAGTGGGGTTTTGGCTAGTCAATTTCTTATTTTCTTAGACTTTTGACTTCGAAAATCCGTCTATACGGAACTCAACTCTTACTTGTAAAGTTAACTTTTGGTAATACATACAGACGACAACTATAGTTTGTTGTTGTCCTTTCTTCTCTCGAAAAAAAATACAAGAATTGTTGCAGTCACTCAGACGTGGAACAATCTGCATGTCCATATTAAATTAGAATACAGTGAATGACTTGCAAGATCTAGAACTCAAATGTTTGGCTATTTAGATCTTTTCATTCTTACATTGTCCACAATTATATGGAACAGTCAACTATATTTGTCAGGCATTAACACATAATGGAATTGGGAATAATCATGCAGGTCCAATCGTGATGTGAACACATGAAATAGGCAACCAAACATATTCCATTAATTACAAATTCCCAGAACAGACAACTTTGATCACTATCACCTCTGTTAAACACATGCAATATTATCATAAATAATATCCAGATTCCCTCAATAATCCATTATAGGAACTCATCAAGAACCACATAAGACTTCAGGGGGGAGAGAATATTATGTGGCGACCATGATTCATGAATGTACAAGCGATGAATTTGGCTATGTTAAGAATATAATTCTATTGATGATGTTCTTCCTATCGGCTTAAGTTTCTAGGATTTTGGTAGCTCATGTAATTTCACATGATATTAAAGCTAGAGGTCTTGAATTCGAAGCTCGTATTAAAAATTAATTTCCTCCTTTAGTTGTCCATGTGTTGGACTTTGGGTTGGATCAAAATTGTTACTGACCCACACATAAGGGGAAGTATTAAGAATATAAATCTATTGACGCTCTTCCTATCGGCTTAAACTTTTAGTATTGTTGGTAGCATATCTAATTTAATATGCATAGCTTTTGTTGTATATATATCTACCTATCGGCTTAAACTTTTAGTATTGTTTGTAGCATATCTAATTTAATATGCATAGCTTTTGTTGTATATATATATCTACCTTGTAATAGATTGATAGTAGTACAAACATCAGCAAACATCCTTTCCATTCTAAAAAAAAGAACCACATAAGAAAAAGATCATTTTTATGACCCAATACCTGAGGTTATGATTGAGTTCGACTTTGTCCTACTTACCATCAATTCCTAGACCAATATTCACTATGGGCATAGTTAATCGAAGTTTTTTAGACGATCCATTTGTAATACATGGATATTACAATCTTTAACAGTTTTCCTTGGAAGAATATGAATAGCAATGAAAACAAGCTAGGTAGCAAGATAAGAAATAAGGCTCTTACATTTCTAACATCTGCATCTTTAACATCTAGATCTGTTGTTACTATAATGAACTTCACCTTTGTGTTCGTCAAGTATCCATAGCTGCAAAGAGAAAACAATGATGATGAAGGCCAAACGAGAGAAAATGAAAGGCATTTGCATCTTTTCTCCTATCACGATTGAACTCAACAAGTAGCACATACTTACACTTTATAGTTCTCTGTTGGATACAGAAGACCAAGAAAGGTCTCATTTAAAGTAGGCCCACTTTTCTTAGGATTGTTTACTGCCAAGATGAAAGGAATATAGATAAGCCAGTATGCAACAAATGATCTATTATCATTTTAACCCAAAATAATCTCAAATGTGGACCCAAATAAAGTAAATATTTGCTAATACTCTTTTGGTCCTCTTTACTATGCAGAGGTTAACGAGTGTGGCTGAAAATAATTTGAGGTGGATTTGTTTCACTAAAGGAAGAATAAAAAGCTGGAAATGAGATACATTAGTGGCACCTGTTAAAGACATACTTAAGGCCACATAAAAGAAATGTCCAAGGATTCCTCATACAAAAATGTAGACTATCACTATGTAACAACACTTAAAAAAAAGCTGGAAATGAGATACATTAGTGGCACCTGTTAAAGACATACTTAAGGCCACATAAAAGAAATGTCCAAGGATTCCTCATACAAAAATGTAGACTATCACTATGTAACAACACTTAATTCACTACTTTGATATTGTAGTCGTATCCACTAGCCAGTTAATCTCCGATTCTAAAGCATAGGGTGCCTGTAGATATTCAAAGCATGAGAATCAAGAACACAGGTGAAGGAAATGGTCATGTCCATTAGACATAATCCAAGATCGTATGAACTTAGTCCATAAGAATTGAATGAGAAGCTAAATCACGAACTGTGATTCTCCAGTGAAATGAATCATGCAAAAGAATTTCTTTCAGAGTAGAACATCTCGAACTTTGTTCCTATAACACGCGTCAGCTTTTATCAAGAGTTGGCTTTCAGTATTTTTCACCTCAGGCATACCCTTTGTCCATATTGCTCAAGAAACAGTAGATCCAAACATATAATTTCTCAGTTTCTTCAGTAGAAAAATATCATACTTAACAGACAGATGATTCAAACGCGCTATTAGTCGTGATAAACGTCAGATTAAATTAAACCTTTGATGATTAATCTCATAATAACGAAGTGTACGAGAGAGAGAGAGAGAAGAGACCTCGCTCGTCGATGACGTCCAGGGAGCAGTGCACGATGTGGTGGAGCTTGAGGGCGTCGTCTGCTCCGGTGAAGCTCTGCAAGTACAGCGGGTTGTTCTGCTCCGATCCGCCGAGCGCAAGAAGAGAAGGTTAGATGAGGGACGCCGAGGTCGCCGGGGGAAGAAGGAAAGCGAGGAAAAGCCACTAAAGAGCGCCCGTACCTGGTGGCCGACGACGGCGACGCAGACGATCATCTCGTCGCCGCCCAGAATCACCTCCGGTCGATCGGCGGCGGCGTCCCTCGATGAGATCTCCCGATTGCGAAGTCTACACGGCGTTGGGATACTCCAATCCGCCCAGCCGCGCGTTGCTTGTTGTTAACTAGCGAAAATTACAAATTCAGAAACTTTATTTTCGCTTTTAACTAAATAAGAAAATGACGAAGGTTTTTATTCTCTCTAAATTCATAATTTAAAATTAGACAAAAAGTATAGTTGAAAAATAACTCTATTTTTTTCCTTTACTCCAATATATAAGCTTTATTTTATTTTTCTTATGTGATCAAACTATATTTTATCATTTTATTAATTTAGAAAAAATCTCGTTATCTTTATACTGATGTTGATGATTTTCATTTCCTGATTGTAATTAGTTATGAGTTTGAAATAGCATGTATTCATTTAACATTTATAGAATATGTAATCGTCATTAATAATTATTCATTTATTTAACTAATTTATATAATAATTGAGAAATGGTAATAAGAAATTTAATATCATGTATTTTTTAGTTAATTCAATTCTCATCCAAAAAGTTAGTGATATCTCAACTAGCAATGTAATATACAATCTTTTATTAATATTAATAAATATGCATTTTGCATAATATAATTAAGTAGGCCTTCATGATATTTGGGAGAGAATAATAATTCTTTAATACACGAACCAGTCTAAGTTTTAATAATAAATTAATAAACAATCAGCACATAGGTATGATTGTGGTACATTGTTAACTTGTTTTTAATCGAATACATGTATTTCATTTTTTTTACTTAGAATCACCCAAAAAATATAAAAAGAAAAAAGGAAACAGGAAAGGAAATTGGGTTGTAAAAAATTGAGCCCAAATTGCTTATGTTGGGCCTCACCCAAATGTTATCCAAAACCCATAAGAAGCCTAGTCGGCATAAGCTTCTCAGTATTTACTTCCCTGCCCTCCCCGTACCGTTCTCGAAGCCGCTGCTGCTGCTCTCGCCCAGTGGGTCTCAAACGCCACCACATCCGCTACCCTTCTCGCTGCGCGGCCGCCGAGCGGCTCCTGGGCCATTTCCATGGCACTCGCCAACTGTTTGATGTCGGTCCCCTCCGCCCGCCGCCCCAATCCCGGCAAGCCCGCCGCCGATCCCTGCTCGCCATCGGTGCCGCCGTCAGTCGATCGCCTCTGCTTCCCTGTCTCCGCGTCTTCCCCTCCTCTCGCCGCCTTCCTCCCTACTCGTTTCACGCGGTCCTGCGGAGCCACGAGCTTCCGAGGAGCGCGGCACCGAGGTATCGCCACCATCTACACTTGTTCTGATGTTCGTCTGCCGCTTTATCTTAGCATGGAATTTGATTCCTTTCTTGTGTAATTGTCTTTGTCGCGGAAAAAAATTGCACATTGTCCCAGATGTATCCAATGAACTAACTAATGGTTAAAAATATTGTCTTTTAACAATTTAAGTTAATTACGCATTCGATTTTTGTTTATCACATGTCTGTTGATTTCCAAATGCTGATACATTTAAATTTTGGTGTTTGATGGATTATTTCAGTCGACCCAACAGAAAAAGAGCATAAACGAATAAGTGCAGTCGGATCGGAAATACGCAGAGTATGCAACAAAGCTGAGAGCATAATAATTTTTTTTTCAAAGTGATTTCTTCTTAGAAGAATAAGAATGCCACCCTCACAAGACAAGAAACATGCAAATTTAACATGGTAGATAATACATTGTGCATTTTTCTATTTGAACAACATAATTATATCTACTCTGAGGCTCTGTTTACTACTTACCTACTAAGTTTGTTGGGAAAGTGCAGTTTGGCTGGTCGAATTTTTTGGCACATATTTGTTTAGTTATTATCCTTAAAATTTGAAGTGTGACATGCCAAAATTAAAGAGGCATTCCTCTTATCTAATATACGTCTTGATTCTTTTCAAGTTTTTTCTCCAACAAAGGTGATCTGCTTGGGCTGTGTAATATTGCTTTTCTTATATTTTTGTCTCTTTGCGTTACCTGAAATTCAGTTCAAGTTCAAGTCATAAAAACTTGAGTGCGCACAGGTTATATGGTATTTCTCTTCTAAAGTCATTAATTAGAATAATTTGTAGTTCAAAATACTTAAGCCTTGTTTTGAAACTTTTCAGTAAAAGCAGAGATGAAAGAATCTGGAAATGGTGCTTTGGCAATAGATGCTCTTGAAAATGTCAAGCATGTGCTTCTTCCAATCACAGACAGAAATCCTTACCTTTCAGAGGGGACAAGACAGGTAATAACCATACATATCATGAAGTCACACATTTTAAAAGTGATCAGATGACTCTCTAAGTATCTCTGTTTGCAAAATTTTGAAACCAATACCAAAGGGGGTTTGATATTTAGGAAATGAAGAGTTCAACTTCTACACATAAGTTAAAATTTAGTCCTTCTTTCTTCCTTTTATTTGCAATTAATGTTTTTCTTATTTGTTTAAATTGTGTATCCAGTAAGACCAATTCATTGCTTGCTATTGGATATCCTAAGCTGGCATAATATTTTTTTATTGCAGTACTACTAAGTGTTTTATAGATCTTGTCTTCTTTATATTATTTGGTTCCTTTTGTTTGAAGAAAATGATAAAAGTTTCTCATATTATCCAAATGCATAATGCACCATCAAGAATATGGAACTTCAGTGTACTCGTAGAGTGAAAAGTTTCATTTTGTAGGCTGCAGCAACTACTACCTCATTGGCAAAAAAATATGGAGCTGACATCACTGTTGTAGGTATGATTGTGAAGTGTTCAACCAGTTATAAGTAGTTTATTCCTTTCTTTATGACTCTTGGTTAAGAATTTAACGAATATATATTTCATTTCCTTCAGTTATTGATGACAAGCCGAAAGAGTCATTCCCCGAGCATGATGCTCAATTGTCCAGTATCAGATGGCATCTTTCAGAAGGTTGGTTCTACCTTGGTTGCATTAGTAGAGCTTTTTAAGTGTACCTCCAGAGCTAAGACGTCAAATTTACATTCTAGGTGGATTCAAGGAGTTTGGGTTAATGGAGCGACTGGGTGAGGGAAAAAAACCAACTGCTATCATAGGTGAGGTTGCTGATGACTTGAACCTAGATCTGGTGGTTTTAAGCATGGAAGCCATCCATTCTAAACATGTGGATGGAAATTTATTGGCTGAATTCATCCCCTGCCCTGTGTTACTTCTGCCTCTCTAAACTGTGGACATATCTCATGCTTATATTTTAGTTTAGTGAGTGGCCTGTGGCTGTGTTTCATGCACTCAAATGTCCCGTTTCCTAATCAATGGTTTCTCCTCTTTCCAACCCATTAGGTTTCCATGAAAAAATTGTACAATTCTCTAGGTCACGATTTTATGTTTGTATGAGAATGATATCAGGGTATCTAGTAGAAGGAACTACTAAACATTTGCATGTTGTGTTCAGGCGTCTGGGAGATCATTCAGGATTACATCTTTGTTCTCACTCACCTTTTTTGCTCTGTTCTGTTTTCTGTTTTTGGTCTGGAAGAGGCCCTTCATCAGTCAATCGTGATTAAAAAAGTGGCAGTGTGCTAATATAAATTGCAAATAGAACTCTACATAAACTGGGTTCATAATAGTAAGTCTCAATTGCTAACTTATCATTCGCAATGTTTGACTTGGACTTTTGTTTATTTATGGATATATAATATAGGACGTTTTATTAGGTTTGTGAATTTAACATTGTTATATTATATGTCTATTAGATTAGGAAATTAGTCTGATTTATTTGCATTTAAACATTCTTCATTATACTTATGCCTTGATGTTTAGCATTGTCATATGAGAATATCCTAAATAGGTTATTCTTGGGCATAATCAATACATAACCTTTTTTCCCTAAATAATTGGTGAAATTTTATGAAGAAAGAGGCGCAATCCTTGACATCAAGGTTGTCAAGATCGGGATCTTACCTAAGATCGGGAGGGATGATAAGATCGAAAATTGTTAGATCGGATCGAGGATAGTAAGATCTTACCTACAAGTAAAAAAATTATTTTAAAATAAATATGTATTAATATATATATATATATATATATATNAGATCGGGAGGGATGATAAGATCGAAAATTGTTAGATCGGATCGAGGATAGTAAGATCTTACCTACAAGTAAAAAAATTATTTTAAAATAAATATGTATTAATATATATATATATATATATATATATTCAATTATTTGTTAAATATATAATAATTTTTTTTTACATTTGTTATTAATTTTTATCGCTTTAAAAATTTTATGTGCTAGAAAATAAAGTTCTATAAATATAACGTAATATATTATGACTATAATTTATATTTTATAAAGAAATGTATAAATATATATATTAGATATATGTGCCTATTAAAAAAATATATACATATATCCAATTTTATTTAATGTTTCTTAAAATAATTTTATGATTTATTATTTTCCACTTTTTATGCTTTAAAAATATTTTTTTATAAAATAATGTAATATATTATCATTATAACATTTATTTCTTTAGAAAAAAGTATGAAAAGAAAAAGAAAGAAATATTTAAACTAATATAGTAGAATCGGTAGTATCTTACGATCCGATCGATTCTACGAATTCGATTTTTTAGTTAAGATCGAGGTCGGCGATCCTCCGTAGGATTGTAAGATCGTGTGATCTTACGATTAAGATCGTAATCTTGACAACCATGCTTGACATCAAATTCTTGGATTTGAAGTGTTGGTCATCCATTTGTGTGAAACTATTATATGGCTCACACAAAACAAATAGATTATATTCACAGAAAAAAAATTAGGCATAAATTCGAAGGAGCTAAATGTTAGAGCTGCCACAGGCCCACAACTAATAAGTTGGAGAGAGACAGGAAGAGATAAAATCACAAAAGCCAACATTAGATCCAAAAAATAGGCAACATTAACAAGTTTGGTAAAATTACAAGTTATCTCCCTCACTGAATTATGAGTTCGAATTCACTCATAAACTATTGAAATATTGAGTTACCTTTTATAGACTATTCAATTTATTTTGTTACTCCAATGACAACCTTTTTGTCAGATTTAACTTTTTTTTTTATTTATCAATTACATCTGTTATGCTTTTGAAAATAGATAATAGAAAACAAAATAGATTTCAACGGTAAATTATGTATTTTTTTATTTATTCTAGTTTTCTTTATCTATTGTATTTTGTGTTTTTTTTTATTTTCTTTATATAAATATTAAAAAAGAATAAAAAATTAACTGGATAAATAAATGAAAATATAATTTAAAGAAAAAGTGATCGCGGAGTAAAGTGAAAAAGTGAAAATAGTTTGGGAGATGTAGATGGGTATTATTTTATGATTTAAAGGAGAGCGAAAATGTGGTCTCACGAAAAATGAACGGGTGATGGAGAGCCCCTTCAAAGGGAAACGACGAAATAATATTTGATTATTTCAATAAATTAAGGTTGAACACTTAATAAAGATATTCATAGTACTTAGACAACTAAATATCAGATTTTTTTTTTGAAGGAATTGATCATTGCTCAGGTCCGGTGGGGGCTCATCTTCCCATAAAAAAAATCAGAAGTACTAGATCTATCTAAGTTAGCTAGATAATCCATGGGTCCATTACATTCACGAAAGATATATCTAATGAAGTATACCTGCAAAAAGAGTGAAAATGTTTTGAGGTTCCCAACCCATGGATGCTAGAGTTTCTATTCGGAGCTCTATTTATAGGCGCGTAGAAAGCCATCAGAGTTCACCCATGTCGCGCCCGTTGATCACGCCTCTAACGCCCCTTGCATCAGCAATGACAGTCATCATCGGAAGCATCAAGCCGTAACATAATTGCATAATCAAACATGCAATTATCACCGGCTGTCAACAGATACTCATGATTGTTGGAGAGAAGTTACTCGTGTGTGTCTATGGTCGATTGTCGTTCGCTAGCTTGTGTACAACAGCCACGTCCGCGAGAGGAATCCTTCCTCTGTTGATCACGCACGTCAAACTGCCAGTGACCATATTGGTCACAGACTAACATCTCCCACTTGACAGTCATGCATCTTCGCTACTCCCATTGTCCATGAGAAGTAAATGTGACCTTAATACTCTCACTGTTCTTGAAGTATCAACTGGAGATATTACACTGAAGTTCACTTTTTCGTGAATCTTCATATTAACTCAATTATTTTTTAGTCTCATAAAACCAACATGATTGATTAATATACCAGCCGGAATTTTCTTTGTAAGAGAATCAGCCAACATATCACTCGTAGGCATGTAGGTTACTGTCACTTTTTTTTTTACTATATCCTGAATATAGTGATATTCTATCTCTATTTTTTTAACTATTTGCTCCATTGCCAATCAAGCTTATCGCAGCCTGATTGTCACAGTACATCTGAATAGGTCATTTGACCAGACCGAGCCCTAGTTCTAAAAGAAAACGTCTAAGTTAGACTCCATGGGTGACTGCTATACTACAAATCATGTACTCATCCTCTTGTGTGTGTCTAGCTACACATCCTTATTTTTTGCTACCCCAAGAAATGGCTACTCCACCCAGCATGAACAAGTGACCTGATGTGGATTTACGATCATCTATATCCCCACCGAAATTCGCATCTGAGTAACCTACAACTTCAAGTGTATTTGCTTAATATGTCAATCTCAAATGTACAATACCTTTCAGATATCAAAGTATCCTCTTTATGGCCTCCTAGTGGGTCTTTCCAGGATTACTTTGAAATCTACTTACTAGGCTTTCAGCAAAAGCAAAATCAGATCTCGTACAAAGCATCGCATACATCAAGCTACCCACTGCTTGTGCATAGAATTCCTCTAAAGGTTTTTTCCCTATATTGGGACATTGACTTTTACTAAGACTTTTTCCAATCACAAGTGGTGTAGGTACTTGGCTACAATTCTGCATCCCAAACGTCTTCAGTATCTTATTTATATACTATTCTTAACTCAAGCTAAATGTTCTTGAACTTCTGTCCCGTATAATTTGAATCCCAAGTACATAGGATGCTTCTCCCATGTCTTTCATTTCAAATTCCTTGCTCAACTTAATTTTCACTTCATCGAGCATCGTGACATCATTACCAGCGAGCAAGATATCATCCACATATAGTGTTAATATCACAAAACTGCTCCCACTATTCTTGATGTACACACAATGATCCAGATTTGAATCCAAATTGGACTATCGTCCTTTGGAACTTTAAGTACCATTGACGAGATGATTGTTTTAAGCAATAAAGTGACTTTTTCAGTTTATACACCTTGTTCTACTGACCCGATGTCTCAAAACCTTCAGGTTGTCGCATATATATGTCTTCGCTCAATTCTCCATTGAGGAAAACAGTCTTGACATCCATTTGGAATAATTCAAAATCCATATATGCAACTATCGCTAAGATCATCCTAATCGACGCAAACTTAGCCACTGGAGAATAGGTTTCCTGAAAGTCTATACCGGCTTGCTGAGTATAACCCTTGACAACCAATCTTGCTTTGTGCTTTTCAAGTGTATCATCTGACCGATATTTTCACTTGAAAACTCATTTACACCTTATGGATTGTCTGCCTACCGGCAAATCACATAGTGCCCAACTCTGTTCCGATTAATTGAGTCCATTTCATCTTTCATGGCGATCGTCGATGATTCCGACTCAGATGAAGCCATCACTTATTTATGCGTAATAGGATTTGTACAATTCTCTGTATCAACATCGACGGAGTAACATGAAGTCTCGCACTCGTACAGAACATAGTCCCTCTTGGTGCGGGTTATGCTCGTGGAAATAATGGATTCCTCCACATCCTCCAAAGATGTTTCTATCTTCCACACCTGGACTCCTGTCCAATTCGTCTTCTTCAAAGTCGTGACTATCGCCGATAATAGCTAGAGGCTCATTGTCCTCTTCACCATGCAGTTTTTTCCTTTCATTCTCAAGAAAAGTTGCATCTCGACTCTCTATAAGACCTTTCTCTCGTGGAAGAACCTATACTTTTTGGATGTTTCACTGTACCCGATAAACCTGCACATGATCGTCCTGAAGTTCTGCTTGTCCCTGAGCTGGCTTGGAATCAATACATGCACTCTACATTCCCATTTTCGGAGATGGCCTAATTTGGGTTTCCTACCATTCCAAATTTCGAATGACGTTAATTCAACGGACTTGCTGAGAATTTTATTCTGTATGTAATTCGCGGTCAAGATTGCTTCACCCTAAAATTCCTTTGGGAGACCGGAATGGGATAATATACATCTTACTACATTCATCAGTGTTCTATTCTTTCTTTCTGCCACTTCATTTTGTTGTGGCGTATAGGACATAGTAGTTTGCCTACTATCCCTTCCTGAATGCAGTAATTCATAAATTTTCGAAAGGTGTATTCTCCTCCTTTATCAGTCTTTAAGCACTTAATTGGTCTACCTAATTTCTTTTCTACTTTTGTCTTATATCTCTTAAACATATCAAAGGCTTCGACTTTCTTTTCTAAGAGATAGACATAAGTAAATCTTGAGTAATCTCAATGAATGTGATGAAATATTCTTTACTTCTATGTGTACAGACACTCATAGGACCACAAATATCAGAATGAACTAACTCTAACAATCCATTTGACCTTATTCCCTTCGAAAATTTCTTCCGAGTCATTTTTCCAGTCAAACAATGCTAACAGGGCAATATCCTTGCGCCTGTTATGTTAGGTATCAAGTTCATTTTGATTATTTGTTCCATCTTGAAATTTTCTGGGTATCCTAATCTATCATGTCATATATCATAATCACATGCATAACACATAGAATACTCA
>LTAE01009306.1:0-10342 GCA_001647135.1 Pontederia paniculata
CATAGTATAATCGTGCACCCTTAGTTTGTTTAGAATGTAATCTCTCCTTTGATTTTACAAGATGATGTAGAAGAAGATTTCCTAGAGATTTTCATGAATTTTCTGAATCTTTTTGCATATAGGCTAGCTTCTCCTCACTGAAGTCAGCACTGCTTTCATCAGATTCTTCATCCTCTCCATCACTTTCGATTCTTCTTGCCTTCAAGGCTAGAGTCTTCTTTCTTGAGCTGACTTCTTCCTTCTCTTCCTCCAGGGTCATCTCATAGGTCAGGAGTGATCCTATGAGATCATCAAAAATTGGGTTTCAAGGTACCATCCATACGCCTACAGAGCAAATTGTTGGCTATGGCTTTCCGGTCACTTCTTTGCTAAGAGAGTAGACATTTTCTTTTGGGTGGTATAGTAACTAGAGGGCATTAGTTTCTATTGCACATGCATATGGCGCATGCACACCCTCTTAAAGTCAAGATTTTCACTTGGCTGCTAAGACGGGGTAGGATCCTTACTAGAGTGTATAAGGTCAGCTGGGTGTCGTAGCTGAAGACTACATGCGCACTATAGGGGTGGGGTGGGGGAGAGGGGCAAGAGGAGGATGTTACCTACCTGTCTTTTGCTTGATCGATAGCTAAGGAGACATGGCATCAGATCGGATGTAGATAGTTCGGGGTGGCGTCAGGCAGACACATGTCCATGGCCATCACGTAGGCGATATGGCTACAACTCAACCATACAATTTCTACAGTAAGATGTTATTTTGAGAATATTATACACCATGTATCTTTTTTGATTGATGGGTGGAGGAGGCTTGGATAGGAAGCACTTTTGTCCTTTGGTTTTGGTGAGCTAGTCTTTGCATAGCTCCCACATACATGCTTGTACATTCTTCATCCCAACTTAATACAAATCGATGGCTACCACTAACTTTGTAGTCATCCTTTCTTCTTTGGAAAAAAAAACGGGCATCAGTTGTCGCACGCCAGCAACCACTATACCCTTGCAGATCAACTACCTCTACAATGCAATACAAGTCAAACAATTCTTCCATGAGCTATAAAATCTAATATGTAAGATATTAAATAGATATAAAATTCAAGTTATGATAATGCATGAGAAGTAGGGTAAGTCACTATGGGTTCTAAACACCCCATATATCAAATAGTATGGAAACCTCTTTTCAAAAAAAAAAAAGTATGGAAACCTAAATAAAAAGAAAACTAATGAAAAGTAACCTTATATAAGGAAACTCCTAATAAAAGGAAAACCAATAAAAAAAAATTAACTAATCAAAAGATCTAACTAAATGACTCATGCTAAAAGTTCATAATTAAAGACTAATGATCATAGGGTATAATACCTATAATATTATTCTTGTTCTACATCAATGTGTGATGCACTATATTTTCCATGTAGTTTCGCTTGCTCTGAAATATAGTAGGGTTAACAGCCAATGGGAGTGGTCAGCACTCCCATGTGCCTCATGCATCTGTCCTCTGGCTCCCACTTGAAGCCACACCTTTTTGGAGATATGAAGTAAAAAAACAAGTGGGTGTTTGCTTATTATTGGAGAGACATAATGGATTTTCTATGGACCAAATGAGTCGAGATGGTTGACGATGGTCATCGGGGGCAGTTTAGAGCCTCCCGTGTTTATTCCTCTTATGTGCAAATGATAGCCCTCTGGATGAGGAATTAAAATGCCGTTACGCATAAAAATATTTGCTTGACTTCTCCAGCGAAAAAGACTCCTAACAAAAGTGTATAGAGATAATTGGGCTCCTGGGACTGATGTATCATGTACTTGGTGATGGTGTAGAGGACACAAATCACATATTGTTTTATTGTATTCTTGCAAAAGTAGTATGGGCTTTGATGACCCAATATGCACTGGACGTGGCTCAAATATATAGTCAATCACCCTTTCTATTCTAAAAAAAAAGACAAGTGGGTCTCTTCTTTGCAATCTTGCACAACACAAATGGTATTGGACTGGGCACATACCTGGTTTTTTATACCCTAGTGAGGACTCGACCACATCACAGAAGCCAAACATTCTGTCAAATGATGTTTCTGATGACAATGTCTGTTTCTTGTGCTTTATTTTCCTTAATAAATAGATTTGATTGAGTACCATCTTGCTAATTACCCTTTTATCTCAGAAGAATTTGGTGTCGTGAGCCCTTGCATTAACTACTTTGACACATGTAATATTTTATCTTCATCTGAATTTATGTATTCTGTGATAAATTTCATATACTTACGTTGTTTCAGTAACTATTGATCCTGTCCTTGTCATATTGCTTCCTATAGAAATTGTATTGTTGCTTAGTTTAATAGATTGGCTTTTTTTGGATTATGGTATTAGGAGGGATGTGGTATGGGTGGGTGGAGTAAGTTAAATCATGTTTGGATAAAAACTTCATAGTAGTCCTAAGATTTTTAGAGAGGTGAGTTGTACCTCCAATTTTCAAATTTCTCATTCCATCAAATTGGTGAAATTATGATGGATGAACTTTTTTAGGCAAAATTACCCTTTTAAATAGCTCTTTATAATCCTGCCCTCATTCATTTCTACCCATTCACGTTCATGTACCTTAATCATAATCATATCTCGTTCGTGACATTTCACTGCACAGAAAAATCAATTATAACCTCTAACATAATGTTAGACATCTTAATAATCTTGGTTACTTACTTCATGATCCAATCTACCTTTAAAATCAATAAATCCTCGAACATTCTCTTCCAAGAGGGTCTATTTGGCTTTAATTATACAAATGGCACAACGAATATTGATTTGGCGACAGACTGTAGGCTTCTATGGAAGCTACGCATTCCCCTAAGAATAAAAATTCTTATGGCTAATACCAGTGGCGGAGCCAGAAAAAAATTGAGTGGGTTCACTATTAATTATAAGTACCAGACAACCACTCTTTAGTTGCTAATTATTTCATATGAATAATAAAACCAACTAAAATACTGACTTTATCTAATACTAATAAAACCAAGTCAAAAAAATATGCCATTGATAGGATTCGAGCCCTGGCAAGTGGCTTAAAGTCATGTGCACAAACCACCGGGACAAGAGCGAAAGTAATAGTCTATTTAACACTCATAATATATATATACACTTTCAGTGCCCGCTCTTGCAGGCACCGGAAGGCACCTAGCTCCGCCCTTGGTTTGTATGCACGGGGTGAATTGTGACCAAAATATATAGAAGACGATGGCAACCAACTGCTCAAAGTTTCATGTGTTCTATGTGGTGATGCAAAAGAGGATTTAAATCATCTATTTTTTACTTGTGCAATTGCAAAAGAAACCTGGATAGGAACTAGATGTCAATGGATTGATGTATCTTCAATGACGAATTTTTGGAGATCCTTTCGGTATGGAGGAAGGCATCTTGCAATTATGACATAAGGGTCAAAACCCAAGAGGGTGTTGCCATTGGCTATATTATGGGCGATCTGGTTCCAGAGAAACGCATGTATTTTTCGATGACAGCGATGTTATGTGGAAAATATTGTGCGTCAAGCGATCTTAATGGCACAAAATTTTGTAGAAGACAAGTTGTCTTTTCAGTGTAAATATTGACATTAGTTTTTCATCAATAAAATAGGATGGCTACAAATATGGCAAACATCCTTTAATTTCTCAAAAAAAATAAATCCTCGAACAATCTTTATGATTGATTAACTTCATACTCTATTTGAGGTGCTGATAATATTATCATCATGCTCCATAACTCTCTTATGTAAAATATTGCAAAACATTATTCCTTGTTTGATTTAAGAATTTAATGGACCTCTTATAATCATCTTATAAGGTTATACCACTAAGTCGTCATCCAATCATTTGAATAATCAGAGATCTTTGAACCCACACCAATACGACACTAGTCATTTGTCAAAATCTCGTAGATCCTCTATTACCAGAATATCTTACATTAACTTTAATATCACCATGTTTTCGTATATCACAACTATGGGTAAGAACTCCATAAATATGTCCTTCCACTATCATAACCTAATTTGATCAATACCAATTTTGGTACTTTTTATAATCTATTAAGGATAGCATGGGGTGGATTTTCACTCAAGGTGAAAATTGATCATAGAGATCTAGAACTCTTCATTTGTACCCAGTATACCAATTTGTAATAGGTATACTATATTGTAATCTAGGTCATCATTTAATCCATCATTTTCTTTACATTTCAAAACTGGCTAACCCTTGATCTTGCAAAAGTTAGACATCAATATGTAACTGTTCATACATCATTCACGGTGCTTGGATAAAATAGATCTATCCAGCTTATGCTACTTCATGCAACATTGAACATGGGTAATTGGGTGGTCCCTTTAATGAAAAGATATGCTCAGTGTAACCTCATTTGCATGTGTCATTTCATGTCCTATACATTAGACAATACTATTTTAGTACTTCTATCACTGAGATACTTTATAGTCTTATATTACTATGTAAGAAAGGATTTCAATAAAAACGAACCAAATCATGTCCAATCATGTTCTTTCATCCTTCATTCTTATGAATCCTCTTTTGGGTCACATTGGCTTCCCCTGATAGCACCTTAACCTTGCTGGTTGGAAGGTAGGAACATAGCCATCATTATTACTTTGTGAGGTGAGAATATTGACATTTCATTAGTCTATCTTCTTATTAAATCCCTTGGATCAACTTCAAAATGTCACCTTAATCTCTTGAAAATTCTTAATGTCGGACAATAAAATCCTTCCTTCATATGACCTCTATAAAATTAGTGGCCAAAATCTCAAATTAAACTTCATCGCATGCTAGGTATTAAATTCATCACCTAGTGCACTAGAGGTTCATAGTTCATCCTATAGGTATGAAATTCCAAGAATTTTAACTTCCTTTGAAGGCATGCTCTTCCTATGAATTACTTGAAATTTTATTTGAAGCTACATCCATGTAACAAATCTTTTTAATCTTCAAGTTGTTATTCAGAATTGAATTTATAGGGATCATTCTACATAAAATACTCACCTAAGCTTCTCTCATGCCACTCATGTCCATTAAATTGGTCTTGAGAAAACCAATTGGGAGTATAAAACCTCAATGTCAATGTTACTTTTATTCTTTATTCCTCAGAAATAATTTTTGATTCATCATGTCTCTCAATAGTTTCCTTAAGAATCATATTATATCACTAATTGGAATAATTATGTGATATCATATCAATATTTTAATAATAACTTCTCACACATGCCTTTTATCAAGGTAAATCTAGTTTCTAAAAGAACTAGACCTTAGTGGTTGTCCTTCATATCTATTTCATCATCAGTAGAATAATAAATCTTTATTTCATCCCTTAGGCAAGGCATATCATATCATCAATACATTTTCTTTTCATTGTCATTAAACAATCAAGATCATGTGGACTTAAGAATGTTCTAAAATCTTCCATTGCCTCAAACATTGAGATTAAAATTCAGATTTGGAATTGGGGAAGAAAACTTAATATTCTCCAAAACATACTTAGGCCATAGATCTAAATGAGAAAATATCTATTGGTAAGCTTTGGACCTTACCTAATCTTTACTTGATGGCTTGACGACTGCTCATGATGCTTTGCACATGAGACTTTAGTACAATGGGACGTTAAGAGAGTCTCGACTTTAGACTCTGAGATCTTAACTGTAACGCTCCCAGAAGATCACCTTGTCATGTAGCAGAATGCCCCTTTCGAGACGCTACGATATCATACTTTACATTGACTTTAAAGTTGATCAATAAGACTTCAACGACATATCGTACAGCCGGGGGGAGCTCTCTTGCTGCAGCTTTTCCACGCCTGGCCTCCCTTGCGACACACAGAGGGGCTACATTGGCCTCATATTGGTCTAGATCAGCACAGGGCCTACAGGGATGTTGGACACCAGTTTTTCGGCGACCACTATGGGACGCCAGGATAAATGACCTCCTATCTCTCCTTGATCGCATATCATCTCTTTGCCCGGATAGCTCCAAGGGGGATGGATGGATCTGGACGGGGGGCCGCTTCACGGTTAGAGAGGCATATGCCTACCTCCTCCCAACAACTGAAGTTGATCCTACTCTTGTGGCTGATTGCAGACTACTCTGGAGGACTCGTACACCTCTCAAAATCAGAATACTTGCCTGGCTTATTCAGCGCAGCTGCATCCTCACTAGGGTGTACCGCCTTAGGTGGGCTCCAGGTTCAGACACCACGTGTCCTGTGTGAGACGGGTTCAGAGGACATCAACCACTTATTCTTCGAATGTTAGGTCACACAGGAGGTCTGGAGGCGGATAGGGGCAGCAAGCGATGTACGCCACTTGCAGTTTTTTGGGCCGTTTGGATTCAGCGCAACAACACGATCTTCAAGGGCGAAAGATGCTACATTGACAATATTGTACATCACATTCGATTTTTGACTAGAGAGTGGGGCGAGAACTTTTTTGTACCCCACCCCTAGATCTTCATAGTTCTCACTTGTACATGTTCCCCGCTTTTACATTTATATATATACATGGATGACTAGACAACACTAGCCATCCTTTTGCCCTTCAAAAAAATAAGACTTCAACGAAATTGTGGAATAACATAAAACTTAATCATAAAATGCGGAAGTCTTAAATTCTTTGGTGTCGCATACATACTTTGATAAAGCTAATACGACTCAGTAGGAAAATAGAGACACCTAAAATTAGGACCATTATCCATGTGCAATATGCTTCATCATGAGCATCAACCGCCACAACCATCATCATCTATGTTGACTCTGAACCTGCAGGATCCAATATAGGAGAGGAAATTTTCCCGTGAGCTATGATGCTCAATATATAAAGCAATAATAATCACATAGATTTGACAATCTTAATAGAATGAATCATGGCATATAAAAAGGTAATATAGTAAGGAAACAATATAACATTAATCAAGAATATCATCTAGATATTATAAGGCCAATAAATGAGGAAAGTAATACAAAGTTTATCATGCCGTCATATTTATGTAGTTGGTCCAAACCATTAAGGAATGATCTTGGGTCGGTAATAACTATTATCTCTTATATAATGAGGACAACAATAATGATCTTTACTTTTCAGAAAGGTCAATTCATGAGGACTAAGTTCAATGCAAATATCCATGATAGTCATCTCATTATTATACAATACATTCTTTCTTTCTTACTTTGCAAGCAATGCTTTACAAGTTTTTTCCCTTCTTACTTGCATCATTTTTCCTTACTTTACTTTTATACTTTGTATCATACAATCATGCGTGAGGAATAAAATATGACAGAAAGTCAAATATTAATTATTCCTATATCACCATTCATTCATCCTTCATAATTTACTTTCTTTATCTGAGGAGTAAGCTATGACAATATCCTTGAAGATAGTGAAATATCAATTACTCCTACATCATTGATCTTTCATTTACTTTATTTGCATGATGAGTAAGCAAGTTAAGACAATATCGTTAAAGACAGTCAAATATCAATTACTCAGTCATTCATTTTTCATCATTTTTATCATTACTTAACATACTTTACTTTCTTGCATAAGGAGTAAGCTATGACAAGCAGTCAAATATCAATCACTCCTTACATTCTTTTCTTTCTTTACATAAAGAGTAAGCTATGACCCAAGGTCAAGCATCAATTACTCCACATCATTAATCTTTCATCGATGATCGATCATCTTTCATCATCAATTATCAATCAATCATCAACCATCTAATGCAATATGAACAATATAGTAAATAGACTAAGTGATTATCGTGTTATGTTTGGTTTATCCCATTAGTGACTTTGAGGGTTGCTTTGAGTGACTTTGAATGGCTCAATGAGTCTGGGGTCTCGCCAATAGGTTAGTGGAATTATGATGATGATTTATCTTAGAGGAACATAAGACTTGACGAAATTTTGACGTTCATTTGTTGGTTCGTCTCTTTCATCTTATTTTACAATTACTTTATAATAACATTTATTTAATTTCTACCCATTCACGTTTGTTTTTTCTCTTGTTAATTTTTTGTCATAATATTTTGGATCTATTGAATGTATCATAAATTTATTTTCAAACTAATTATTTTTCTTATTCAATTTGAGATAAACAATCATTTTTATGATTATCTATACTTTACCATCTTAATATATTGTCATTTTGAATAATGCTCATATTGATGTAATTGTTATATTATTTTCTGAACTCCTTTAATATTTATCTCTCATTTTCGATCTTTTCTCACCTTTGTTTTTAAGAAAATAAAAAGATGAAAATATTATGAAACAGAAACATGAAATACATTAGGAGGGAAAAGAAAATTACTGAAGATAACAGAAAGTAAGATATATAAAGTGGAAAGAGAAAAGATAGATGAAGAAAAAATAAGAAATTTTTTTTTTTGAAAGAGTTTCAAGTAAAAAATCAAATAAGTATATAATAATATTATATTTATTAAGGGTCATAAACAATACATATATAATAAAGGGTAAAATTATTTTTTATTCAAGTTAATCTTTTATATTCAAATTTATCTATACAGAACTTGGTTTAGTTTAGCATGTCAACCATAATAAACTTTTATCCAATTTAATCATAATCCACCACACACCATTCTCCATCTCATTCTCCACCATCCTATTCCATCTCTCGATTAATTAATTCTCAAACAAAGCGTAACTGTAGTTTGCTAATTTGTATCTTTACTTAGTATTTTTGTTAAGTACTAATTTTAGTTTTTTTTTCCAGCTGGTTACTAGTTCAATGATGTAGAACCTAACATGGACAAATATTTTCCTCTAGTGCAGCTCATCCATTATGACATAAGGTATGTCCCTTGCTTTGTGCTTCTGGATAAGCATGGAAAAGCTCTTGCAAAAACAGGAGTTCCCAGCAGCCGGCAACATGTTATTGCAGGCCTTTCCCATCTGTTAAAGCTCAAGCAGCCTGTAGCAAGGAAGAAATAACCTTTTATCTCCAAGTCAGTATTTCATCATTTTGAAAAGGATCAGCTATTTAATCAGGACTTACAGTATTTGCTATGGACGATGCTAACATCTTCTGGTTATATTCTATGATAGATTTTCGAGGTTTGTGTCATAGTTTAAGTTCAGGCTTGTGCGTAGACAAGTAAATGTTATTATCAGGCAACAACGATTTTACAACTGAGGTTAAGATGTAGAGCTGAAATATCTTGCCAAATTAAAATGATATTACATGGACTCCATGAAATATAGATGTCTCGGAGTTCCATAAACAATGATTGGTAACAATTGAAGGTCACACTTGACGGTTTTACATTTCAATCTTGTCACTTTGAATTGGATTTCTTTTTCAGAACAAAAAATCACCTGTGCTGACAGTGTCAGAAATTTTGATATCGGAGAAAATGATAATAATACATTTTGTGCTGTATTATAATGGGAAGTATGAAAGACATGCGCTGATCTAATCAGTGTCATCCTAGTCATGAGATTTTTTGAAATAGGTAGTTCATATTCAAATGCCAAATCATTAGATTTCATGTCTTAATAATATGCATAGCTATTCAGAATTTCTTGAAGTTGTTTCAGAGGACAACAATAACTTGAATTTTCATATTTGGTTATTATCTTCCATGCTTTGCGTATTATAAATTGAATCAGAATATACGATTCTGGTGTGCAGTAATTTGTTTGGTTAATGATACTGTACAAGTAAATATGACTTGTGTGAGGGGATTCTACCTCGGCGGTAGCCTCATTTGAGGAAGTTGTGGAAAGTTTTATCTATGTGAAAGATTTACCATTCAAGGTTGAGTGCTAAAACTTTGTGCTTAGTATGTTTTCTTTTTACTACAATTGTGGGTTTCAAAATGTATTCAAATGCAAACTGTGATCTATTAACTTTTGCATATTTTGAAATTCTTTAACGTGTAGTTTGGGGAGGAATTGTCTCTTTTTGGTTTTTAACTTGGTACTTCAACTGATTTCGAGTCTTAAAACTATTCTTTTATATGAGTATTATTTGGTGTACTTCCTTTAGGTGAAGATTAAAAATACTAGATTAATAATTGAAGGACGATGTTGTAAAGCAAAGAGACGACGACAACAACAACAACAAAGTCTTATTCCACTAGGTGGGGTCGGTTACATAGATTATACGACGCCATTGCGCTCTATTAGTAATCAAATTTTTAGGTATATTATTCGCTAATAGATCTTGTTCTATTAGCTCGCCAAGTGTTCGCTTTAGTCTTCCTCTCCCTCTTTTAATCGGACTCTAGATTGTTTGCTCTACCCTCCTTATTGGCGCATCTAATGACCTTCTCTGAACATGACCAAACC
>LTAE01009307.1:0-12121 GCA_001647135.1 Pontederia paniculata
TGCTGCTCATCATATGCTCTTCTGCCATGATACTGGTCGACCGCTTATATCCTTAGGACGCCCACTTCACACATATGGTTCTTCATGTATAAATTACGTGTGCAATGGTCGTCCATTTCTTTAGCTCAGGTCGACCACTGTACTGAACTTGAATATATCCTATTACAGAAATCAGCTCAAACAAGTTCATCAGTACAGGCTGAGTTCACTTATAAATTTGTGATCATTCAAAACATTCTCGGGATCCTAGATTCAACAACAACGAGAAGGTGAAAAAGTAAAGTAGCAGAAAATGAATATATTGATTATGATTTTTTTATTATGTCTTTACATATGATTTTTATTTTACCTTTACATATTGAGCTTCATCGCATGAGAGAATTGTCTCTCTTACTTTTGATCGTCTAAGCGATGAGAACAACAAATAGGCGATGCAATAATTGGTGATAGGGTATTTTTTTGGCTTACATATGATTAGTCTAGATTTAGTTAAATCTACTTTTGTAATAAAAATTATCAACTTTTATTAGTTATGTTTTTTTCTTTATTGAATCATGTAATAGGGTATTTTTTTGGCTAGACTATTGGATAAAGATTTTATTTTAAAGTATATGTTCATTATGTTGACGAGCCAATTAGACAAATTTCAAGTCAAAAAAGAAGGTCATAGCATCTCCAAAAAATCATTCTGCCACGTGGTTGGATGTGTTTTTGGGGGCATTACAGTTAGTTATCAAAGCATAAAGAGAGATACTTCTTAGTTGTCACTAAGAAAATAGAGTCCATGTGCAAAGCGTCACGAACAGTCACTGCACCATCAAGAAAATATTAAGTAAGGTCTTATATAGGGATAAGATTAGATGTTTATCAATAGATGAAAATCATTGATATATGAATGATACATAAATGATAGAATATTAGATTTTCTTCCCACAAGTATGGATCATCGTGATATTGATATTCAATGCATTTGAAGATTATGAAAGGATTATTATGTTTTTAGGTGATCTAGATTATTTAAATCTTGAGAAGAAATCTAGATGAATTTTACGGATTTAAATTAGACTGATTGTCAAAAAATGATGAAGGGTTTTGTTTTAATGAATCAAGATTTACCAAGTTTATATATATGAGAATTTATGATTGAAATTGGTACAATATTTTCCCATAGAATAGTATAACCTTATTATTAAGGAAGTTGTTCATAGATAATATAAATCAAGAAAGCCTTGAGCATGAAATGACTATATGTATGATAGAAAAAAGGAGAATTGAGGTTATAATTTTGGACGATCAAATTATTGAATGAGAATAGAATTATATGATTGTGAAATTTTCGAGGATCAACTTGATGTAGATGAGTTTCAAAAAATTTAGGTGAATGTATTCTTTTTTTTAAGGTTGTGGCCATGATCGTGATTGAAAAATAATGATAAAGATTGACCTATGATTAATGAAAAATGTATAAGAGGGTTTAAAAAAAGTATCATGATTGTCTGGATGAATATTTATCAATGATGTTATCATGTGATGATTAGGACATAACGAGGAGGCATATAGGATGAATATTGTGACCCAAGTCATATGATTTAAGAGTGATGATTAAGATGAAAGATAATATATAAAATAAATTATAAATTTTGATTACTTGTATAGAAAATAAGATCTTATATTACATAATTCAATACTGACTAACATAAGTTATCAAATTTTACTACACAATCGATCTAACTCAAACTATACCTATGATTTAGGTGCAAGTCATTTTATCACGAACAAAATCAAAATTTGTGTCATAATCATCTATTCGGAATCCTAATCACCCGCAAGACAATATGCATGAGAGTTTTATCTCCCTTGTGTTAAAGCTCAGTATGTAGTGTTCCTATATGGTAAAATAAATCATGCTTTATCATCAACATATATAGCATATAAAAAATATTGCAAGATCATGAAATAAAATAATTACATCAATACACATCCATTTGTTTCACATCCACATTTAGTTCATATCATTTGAGGACATCATTTTTCTTCAACTTTGATCTTTTGTTTATTTGATATCATTTTTGTCTTCCTTCTTTCACTTTATATTACCTTATTTAACATTCATTCTTGGACATATTTTCTCTTAACATTATTTTTTTTTATTTTCTTTGTATGAAGAGCTCTTCATCTTTTAAGGGAACACCATAGCACTTTATGTATCTTCATCAATGGTTGTACACACCATGTCGGGCCCATATATAATGTAAGAGAAATCTCACTCTCCAGGTTTCTCATCCATTGTACAAGGTGAAAAATCATGTACAATATGAGAAATGGTCATAATGTGTTGCCTTCACCACACTAGAATTTCATTGTGTCGAATTTAGTGCATGTTATTTGACCTTCTTGGTTGTGATCTACATCATTTTCATGTCTTCCTTTGATCCCAAATCTTCATTTTAGGCTCACTTTTCCTCGTTCTTAGTAAACGTGCCCCTCTTACTCAAATATTATCAATTTATGCTTTTAGAATCAAATGATATTATTTTGTGCTTTCATTTTAGGGCATTCAGAGAAGAAAGAGCTTTCACACCCACGTTGAAGGAAATGTCACAACCCAACATATTGACCCGCTAGACGACAAAAGTTCTAAATAGGATAAAAGATTCTTGACAGCTCATTACTGGCAAGAACGAATCAGAACAAATCAAAAGAAATCATAAAATACTTTTGGCAGGACCAAAAGGGACATGTGTCGATACAAGGAGAGAAGGATAAAAGGAGCCAAGGAAGGTAGGACAAGAAATAGGAGAATCATTTTTTGGGATAATTTCTCTCTTTTTCTCTCTTCGGTGCAGACAAGAGTAGGAAAAACAACACCTATCATTGGAGAAGCCAAGTTGTAGACGAAGAACAATAAGGATTTATGAACTCTATCTTTGTATTTTAATGATGAACATGTGTTGTAACTAACTAGGATAATTTGGAGTTAGAATTAGGGATGATAGATTGGATTATGTTTTGGTTCTAACTTTGTTTAACTATTTGGATTTTCATTCTATGAAACCATCATTGATTTCTATTTATGAATCATCATTTTTGTGAAGAGTTGTTATTTCTATTGTGATTGAATTTGAACTGACTTGTTGCTTCCAGTTTCATTTCTTGTTCACACTCAGTTCCATTGGATGATACGCCTTGACCGAGGGGCATCCGTGGTTTCAAGTATTCGTGATGCTCTGATGTCGATGGTCATGTTTTGGCTTCTTATTCACCATCAAATGCTTTCACATTCCTGCATCCTCGAGGAACCCACATGTTCCTTTAGAGTCTAGGACGTTTGGAGGATGAACCATCCTAGCTCGTTCACACATGATCTGGTAGTGATCATCATCACTAGTTCTATAGAATTATGATGCATGGGTCGTATGCCGAAAAGACTCTCGACCCGATAGTGGCTACTAGATCAATCTTAGTTAAGTTCTAGGATTCCTCTCGCTCTCCAACGCCGACCAACTAGGAGAAAAGGATCGAAATCCCTTGAAAAGAAATCTATTATTCCTCTCTTCACTGAGATCCAACTTACTATTTAAACCCTGCATAGCAATTATGATCCAATATAACATTTCTGAAATGTACTATCTCTGCAGTTCCCACATCCTTGCTGTATTTTGAATCTATTAGTTGCTATTATCTTACTTGTTCTAAAAACTCTTGAAAATCTCAAAATTAGTTAGTTTACATTTTTGTTCTTTAGATCAAACACATCATTTCTCTGGATTAATTAGTTAAATTAGATTATAGTGATTTATTCCTGATCTTGTAGCTTCCTTGTGGATTCATATCCTAAGTACTACAATCAATCATTGTATACTTGTAGCATCATTGTGTTGTATTAGAATTTTAAAATTGATTGTCTATTGTCATTTCATTATCCCACATATATATTGTCGCAACCCTGTTGCAGACTTGTACATGAATATGATTTTGATTGAACTCTAGGCACACACACATCAATCATCCTTCTGAGCATTGAAAATCCCCTACGGTGCATAAGATGATGAAACTTCTAGGATCCTTTATTTTTCGAGGGATGTCTCTCTTGCATATTGCACAACATTTGATATCAACTTTATAATTCATATTTCTTCAATTCGTCTTTTGTTTGATAGCACCTCTCTTATGAACTTTGCATGGCTAGAAATTTGTTTTGTTGCCTTATGAAAAGGTATATAATGTGCATTTGTTTGAAAAATTCAAGGAAATGACAAAATTCTTTATCCAATTGTTGTTGTCTATATCTCTAAAGATATGGTAAAGATATGACTTTCGCTGGTGCGGGATAAAAAAAGTTCCCTTTCTTTTTTGCTTATGCCTCTGAAGAATCAACTTCAATTTCAATTGGATTACTCATTTTACTTTGGCCTTCAGGTTCAACGGGTGTTTAAGAGAGGGAAACTTCAAGTTTTCAAGTTGTTTGCCACTTCTTGTGGAAATGACTTTGACCTCCTCCTTTTGAGTTCTTATTGTTGCTTAGTACTTTTCCTAGTGTTGCCCTACTAGTATATTTGCAAGTTGCTCATTTGCATCTCCATATTGTGTATGGATGCATCTTGATTTGTCACTTTAGATTCTATGGCCATCATGAACTTTGTTAGCAGTGCTTTTATTATATTTGGTGGTTCAATAGATTGGCGCGTTGTGAACTACTTGAAAGAGGAGTATATCTATTGTTATTCTATCACCGACAAAAGTTGGATGATTCCTTCATTCAGGATTGTAAGTGTTGCTGAAAGGATTGTTGTTCATATGGAAGGATCTAGATAGAAAATGAGCATTCTCAATTTTTGTGGAACCAAAATTATTACCTTCAGGCATTTATTATATGCATGTCCTTTTTCCATAAACTTCGCATTGTTGTATGGTTCGATTAATCAACAATTCAAACATCTTCTTAAGTGATTCCAGCTAAGTCACAATTTCATTGTCAAAATTGGAGTTAAAATTTATATTGAGCACACTTCTCATTTTATTATTTCTTGATCTTATATTTTATTAATAATTGAGTGCCACATCTTTAATGATCTCATAAATTTTTTTAGGACGTTTCTTCATCGGGGCTGAACCTCTAGCAAATGCATCTAATTTGTCTATGCCCTCTTGAAATAATTTAGAGATCTTCTAAAATCTGCCACAATGGTGGTCGGTGATCAAGATACCTCCCTTGTATCTTTCCCATGCCTAAATACAATGTTTCATTGTCTTATTGTTTGAAAGATCTCAACTCATTTCTTATCTTTATAGGCTTTTTGAAGTGGACACAATTTTGTGATGAATTTGTCGATGATTTGCTCCCAAATTGTGATGGCTCCAGTAGGTAATTAAGATGCTCAATGAGGTTGATGCTCTGTCACACAATGAGAAAAAGGAATAAACAAAGTTTAATAGCATCTTTTAGTGGCTTGATTGCATTTGAAAGTGTTGCAAATGCGAATAAAATTGTCCAAATGATTATAAAGATTTTCATTGAGTTCTCCTTCAAACTGACAAGATTGGACCATCCACAAAAATGGAGGAATTGATTTCAAAGTTGTTGGTGTCAATTGTTGGGAGTAACTACACTGAATCCAATATTCTTATATTTTGGTGAGACAAACAACTCAGGTTCAATCATGGCTCTTTTTTCTTCATCAGACATCCTTGCTTTCTTCTTCAGTAAGATGTGACATTGTCTGCTCTGAGTCTTAGCTCATATGATTTTACCAAAATGTGTCACGCATTGTCAAAGCAATCTTCCCATATATATCCAACACCCTTCCCACTGACTTGTCCATCTAGACTAACTCAAGGCATACCTCATGAACCATACCACATCTAATGTTCTGGTCCGTCAAGATATTTTTCGCTTTGGACCTTGGCCCGCACAATTTTAAAATGTGTCTTGACAAGTCTAAGATATACCTAGTATTTCTTTCATGACTTATCCATGTGAAACTAATCCAAGGAATGCCTCTTGGATAGTCCCTCGTGGAAACTCAAGGGAAGGATGCTAGGTATATATAGGAACATGACCTTGATAAGACGTGACACGTTTTAATAAATTCATGCAGGCCAAGGTCTATAGCAAGGTTGTAAAACCCAGACCGGCGAACGATTCGAAAATATCTCTAGACAAGGTCGAGCCAGTTAGATTGGATGGTTGAACTGGACAATAATAA
This sequence comes from Pontederia paniculata, assembly GCA_001647135.1. Classification (NCBI taxonomy): domain Eukaryota; kingdom Viridiplantae; phylum Streptophyta; class Magnoliopsida; order Commelinales; family Pontederiaceae; genus Pontederia; species Pontederia paniculata. The sequence continues at coordinate 6,207 of LTAE01009307.1, forward strand.
ATTTATATATATATATATATATAATATATTATATGCTAAGCTTGAAAGAGATTAAAAGGAATATATATATATATATATATATATTAACATTATACATTAACATCACACATTAAATAAAATATATAATAGCTCAATACAAATATTTTTAATTATAAAATGTCAAATAAATTTCATTGATTAAATAAAAACAAAGTTTTTTTTCACAAATGTATAATAATTTAATAAACTCGCAATAATAATTTTTTTCCTTTATCAATTAGAAGGATAAGAATATTTTAAATTTATTGTCAATAAACAATAATTTTAAGGGATTGTCATTTAGACATAAAATTCAAAATAAATAAATAATAAAACAAAATATAAGTCTACATATATGGATGGTTGCTTTAGTGGTTAGAGGGTGTCATACAATTCATTTAACAAGGGTTCAACTCTCACCACTAACATAATTATAAGTTTTAATTTTTTAACTTAGAAACCCGATCGGTCCAACATAGGTTTGGCCGGTCCAACTAGGATTTTGACCGGTCCGAAGCGGGTCAATAGGTTAGACATGTTTCATTTGATCCATGGACTAGATTAGTTTCTGAATTCCGATCGGACCGACCGGATCAGCCGGTCTAGTCTTGGTTTTACAACACTGGTATGTAGTGAATAATATCACGTCTTGGTCAAGAATGTTGCATGTGATATCAAAGCCGCTCTGCATGTCTTCACTTAGTCTCACATGGACAAGTCATGGAAAGAGTGTTGAGATATGGGAATATTTCTTAACAAGACGTAAGATATTTTGGTAAATCAGTTCGGGCTAAGGTCCAAAGAAAACAATAACATATCTTAGTCAAGGATGTTACATAAATCAATGATAAAGCCCCCATAACAATGCAAAAAACTTGATGTGTGCTAAGAGATCAAAAAAATTATCATTAGCAAGTGCACTAATCATGTCAAGTAATAGAGATGCGAGTATAGTATTGTTTCCACGAAAATTTATATTAATTATCTATCTAATCTTTCAAACCTATATGAGATATCATGAATTTTGAATAAAAATCGGTTTGAAAAGATAAAGTTAAAGATAAAATCCATGAAAACAAATAATGGATTAGGATGAGATAAGATAGGTAAAATAGGGATAAACTTTGTTTTACCACAAGACTCATCAAATTATGACTTTTCTTAATTCATATGTGGATTAGGGAGATCTTTTTAGCTATTTCCATTTCTTTTGGAAAATATTATTGTCTTTAATGCTTTTCTTTTGGAAAATATTATGGTTTGATTAAAGCTCGGGTTGATTATTAACTAGCTAATGTAGCTAACTTTTATTTATTGCTTGTTGTGGAAATTAATCTTTTATTTAATATTGAAGTAATGCTTAGATGTCATGACTTTGACAGCTTGGTTATACGGCTACAAATTGTGTAGCATGTTATTTTATCTTGATCAAAGTGGATAATAATTGCATCTTTATTACATCTTAAATTTAGTTGGCTTGAGATTAATTCTGTTAAAATTTTCCAAATAAATTAGGTTTATGATAGTTGGGTAAACATGCTCAGATAATATTTTAAGTAATTTCTAATCCATTTAAGATTTGAATTGTAACGCCCCCAAATCCACACCTCGTCAAGTGAAAGAATATAGACTTGGAGATGCTACGACCAATCTTCTTTAACTTGACTTTGACCAAAAGAATGGCCAACAATATGCGGAACCAATAACTTTAAAATAAAACTCTATAAAATAAGTCTAGCCAAGTAAAGCAATAACTTTAAAATAAAACTCTATAAAATAAGTCTAGCCAAGTAAAATTTTCTTTTACAGTATTCCAATAATGAAAGACATAAACTACTCAAATAGCTATGACTCTAATGCAAGGCTAAGTTGTCCGGACTAGACTCCTATCATGTGCAAGTTGTCATATCACGAACCTTTGTGCCACCAGTGCAATAATCTATTCCTCATTATCTCCCTCGCCTGCAGGATCGTAAGTAGGGAAAATAATATCCCATGAGCTATAAAGCTCAATATGTAAAGGAAATACAACAGGAAGAAACACACACACACACACACACACACACACACACACACACATATATATAAAGATATTTTTTAAACAATAAATCTATTTTTCCTTTACTTTATATCATTACCTTATCTCCTTAGGTACAATAATAATAGCTTAATATTTGTAATAATGTCATTATAAAAATCGATTGCATGAACCTTAATTGCAATGCTGTGAAGCAAAGTCCATTATTCTTTATTCAATAGGTTCAAGCTCAATTCAATCTTTTACTTATGAATCTTTATTCTTTTGATCAATCTTTGTTCAATTATAACAATCAATTGTGAACCTTTAACAATCATGAAGGAGATTGACTTTTGCCCTGGTGCCATTAAGAAAATCATTAAACAATAGTGCTAGTTGAACCAAGAGAAATCATCTATACTTCACTAAGAATTGATTGTTGTTTCTCAAGGAACCCATTTAACAATTGAATCAGAAGAAGTCAATAATACTTCACGAAGAATTGATTGTTGTTTCTTAAGTAACCCAATTGAACCAGTAGGGACAGTTGTCCCTAAAAGAACCCAATTCCCCCACGGCAAGGGGCCAATTCACCGGGAACTAAATCATCCATTCATGGCTCAATTCAATCACATGCAATATCATCTTTTAATCCTATCATTATAGAAATCTAGGTTTCATACTTCATGCATCAATCAATAAAATAATTAAGATAAAAACCATAGAAAAACTCATTTAACAATCTCTTTTCCATCCGACAATAATTATAATATAGGTATGAAACTATTATATGTCATATACATATGATAATCCCTAAGGTTTATCCTCTCGATTACATACCTTGATTAATTAAACATTTTTCTTCAATTTGTGTTCCTTGCCCTCACGCGTATGACCTCCTCCTCCTCTTTAGCCCTTAGAGAGAGAGAGAGAGAGAGAGAGAGAGAGAGAGAGAGAGAGAGAGAGAGAGAGATTCTGGTTCTTAAGCTTGAGAGAGATTATGGAGTCCTCCCCCCTCTAACCCTCCTTATATAAGGGTAACCTAGACATAATCCTAGTCAAAGTTAATTTAATCCCTCCTATCTCCCTTATAACTAAGAGTCCCTTAAAACTAATTTGGTAGAATTAGAAATATTAAATTATTAGAATAATAATTTTATTTTGACTCCTTATTTTTTCCTAATCCTAATCATATTATATCTTGTCTTATTTTATTTTTCTTTTTTATTATTTTATTATTTTATATAAAATTTGGGCATTATATAATAACCTTCTTAAAAATGAATTCGTCTTTGAAGTCGATCACATTCCATACCTTTAATTTACTAGTATGGTTCAGTAGAGGTACTTATAGTGTCATAAGGATGTGGCTCTCGTTCAACTTCCTTGGCATAGGCTTTTCCTGGTGACATTTTTGGGACACCTCCTCTTCCTTGGGGTCCTTGGTCCTTCTTTTGATTTGGATGGTCCTTAACAAAGTGACCAAACTGCCCATAGTTAAGGCAGGCGCCAGTCTTAAGGTGGCATTCTCCCGCATGGAACCTTCAACAGTGCGGGCATTGCTTCTTATTATCATCTTGTGGTTGTCGGGGTTCATGGTTCATGTACGGTCGTTGGCGTTCATCACGGTTGGTCCCTCTAGTTGGGAGCTTTGGCCTGTCTGCGATCATCCCTATCTATGGTATGCAACGGTGCTTTTCCTTTCATGACTTTCTGGCGGTCGACGACGGCTTTTTCTAGTCGTCCTGCCAATTCAGTAGCCGCACTATGGGTCCTACAATTACCTACAAGAGTTAAGGTGCTCGACTCTGGGTTCAGACCTTGGACAAAGCGATCTCTCTTTCTTCCTCATCATGCTTCAGTTTGCAAAATCTTTCCTGTCGGATGAAGTAGTTGTGGTACTCCTCCACCAACATGTGGCCTTGTTGCAGTTTTACGAATTCACGTTGCTTTTGACCGCGTTAGTAGGCAGTGAAGAAGCGCGTCTCAAATGCCTTTTTGAACTCTTTCCAAGTGATCACCTCTTGATCGGGAAAATTAGTTGCTTTGGTGGTTCACCACCAATCTTTCGCATTCTTCACCAGGCGATGTGCAACATATATGACTTTCCTATCCTCAGCGCACTACATGAGTGCAAAAAGTTCCTCGATTGTTATCTGCCAACATTTTGCTCGGAATTCAAGGGGCATAAGCTTGAGGAAATGCTGAAAGTCCTTAGATGCTTGGGCCTATTGTTGCTGCCCTTGATTGCCTTGGATCTATTGCTGGTGTCCTTGATTATTTAGGACCTAACTATTTTGGCCCCCATTTTTTTCCACTTCCTCCTCTCGGTGTTCTTGTCTTCTTCGATTAGCAATACGCCTGGGAGGCATTTATACGTACAACAAGTAAATTTTAAACATTAATTTTCCTATTGATAACCTCCTTAAAACTTGACCTATACTCTCCTTGATGGCACTGTGACTGTTCGTGATGCTCGCACATGGCCTCTGGTTTGTTAGAGACAGCTAAGAAGTGTATCTCGTTAGGCTCTGATACCTTACTGTAACGCCCCAAATCCACAATCCATCACGTGGAAGAATATAGACTTGGAGACGCTATGACCTATCTTCTTTGACTCGACTTTGACCAAAAGACTGACCAATAATATGCGGAAGCAATAACTTTAAAATAAAACTCTATAAAATAAGTCTAACCAAGTAAAATATTCTTTTACAATATTCCAATAATGAAAGAAAAACTACTCAAATAACTATGACTCTAATGCAAGGCTAAGTTGACTAGGGCTAGACTCCTATCATGTGCAAGCTGCCATATCACGAACTTTTGTGTCACCAGTGCCATCATCTATTTCTCATTACCTTCCTCGCCTGCAGGATCAGAAGGGGAAATAATATCCCATGAGCTATAAACCTCAATATGTAAAGAAAATGCAATAGAGAGAAATATATATAAAGACAATCTTTGAAAATAAAACTATTTTTCCTTTACTTCAAATTTTCATTACCTTATCTCCTTAGGTATAATAACAATATCTTTATCAATATATGTAACAATGTCATTATCAAAATCAATTGTATGAACCTCAATTGCAATGTTGTAGAGCAAAGCCCATTATTCTTTGTTCAATAGGTTCAACCTCAATTTAATCTTTTACTTAGTGTCCTTTATTCTTTTGATCAATCTTTGTTCAATTATAACAATCATTTGTGAATCTTTAACAATCATGAAAGAGATTGACTTTTGCCCCAGTGCCATTATGACTAGCTAGGCCTAAAGAAAACCGTTAAAAATAGTGTCAGTTGAACCAAGAGAAGCCAATAATACTTTACTAAGAATTGATTGTTGTTTCTCAAGGAACCCAATACTTCACGAAGAATTGATTATTTTTTCTTAAGGAACTCAATTGAACGAATAGAGACAGTTGCTCCTAAAGGAACCCAATTCTCCCGCGGCAAAGGGCCAATCACTGGAAACTAAATCATCCATTCATGGCTTAATTCAATAAACATACGAAATTTCATCTTTTAGTCCTATCATTATAGAAATCTAGGTTTCATACTTCATGCATCAATCAATAAAATAATTATGATAAACACCATAGAAAACTCATTTAACAATCTCTTTTCCATCCGACAATAATTATAATATAGGTATGAAACTATTATATGTCATATAAATATGATAATCCTAAAATTGATCTTCCCAATTACATACCTTGATTAGTTAAACTTTTTTTTTTTCAATTTGTGTTTGTTGCCATCACGTGTACAACCACTTCTCCTCATCTTTATCTCTCATGAGAGAGAAAGAGAGGAGAGAGAGAGATATTTTGGTTCTTAAGGCTTGAGAGAGATTATGGAGTCCTCCCCCCCCCCCC
>LTAE01009308.1:7853-18828 GCA_001647135.1 Pontederia paniculata
ATATATATATATATATATATATATATATATATATATTCTTGAATCACTGATCAACTATTTTTATTTATATTGAAATAACTAATTGGAAAATGAAATATCAAAATTCTTTGAATTTGCAGTAGACGAATTGCATGACAAGATGAAGCACTTTGTATAGTTGATATGAATTCGACAGCTACCACATTTGACTAGAACTCTAGAAGCGCGTTTTATAATTTAAAAGACACCATATTGAATAAGAGCAAAGTGTCAAAAATTTGGCAATTTTTTAATTCGAGCATGTCGTACTTAAACTTGACGACACACCTTATTGGACCAAACTCATTACAATTGGAGGACATAGGGATGCTCTTACTCCGAAATTGCGATGATAACAAATATGATGTTATTAAGTCACCAACATGAAATACCACCTCATCATGTGTATGTACTATGTAGACAACATTTGCTTTGAATATTAGTTCACGAGAATGGTGATTAGGCTTTAGTTGTCTAGATGATTATTTGGGTCTTCAGCTTATTAGGTCTTAGTTGATCATTAGTTTCTTGAAGAAGGGGCAATCTTTTTGTTATCATGTGTTGTTGTTTTGAATTCTAATTCCTTAGCAGCCTATTTGGCAATTGAAACCTACCTAGAAGTTCTACTTGGTTCTACTACACTCCTTTCCTTTTTTTTTTATTTGACAATATTTTTTCTCTCTTCTCTCCTTTATTTTTTTCTTTACTCAACTTTTAAGTTTAATTTTAAATATTAAGTTTTAGTTTCAAATAATGAATTTTAGTTTTATGCTAATTTAATAATATAATTATAAAATTAATAATTACTTCACTATTTTAAATTGGTATTGTTTAGATTATTTCTATGAAAATATTTTATTAATTTAAACACGAGAATAAAACAAGTTTCATAAATATTTTATTATATTATTCATGAGATCAATTTTATATATTATTCAATTTTTTTTTATAAAATATTTTATTTCTTATATTTAATTTATCATGCAAGTTATTTATTACTATAATTTTTAAATTTTACTAAAATTTTATCTTTATTCAAAATACATTTTATATTTATGATTATCATATTTTATTCAAACACTCATTAAAACATGTTTATCATCATTATAATTCGTACAAATATGATTATAATCATTCTATCAAATTAAATTATTCATTTCTACTTGCCAACGAGTGAGTCTCTTCTTCACTCTTTTTGAACTTCAACTTAAATTATGGATGATATCTTATTTTTAAATTTATGTAAATTTTATTAATTTGATATTGATTTTTATACGCAAGTTCACATGTCAATATTGTGGTCGATATATTTTCTTACTTATGTCAATTCTATTTTCAAGTTTTGGATAAACTCCAAGTTGATATAGACTTTGAATTTTCTTTATCGGTCAATCATGTTTCAAGTTTTTATTTTACACTGCTTCCAATTCAAATTTAATTCTCAATCCTATTTTAGCAAAAAGTTTAATGTGGGGCACAAATTTGAGAATATTTCTTTTCTTCTAAATAAGTTTACTGTTGGGTTCTTTTATTTCCTGTCCAAGAAAAAAAAAACAAAAGAAATTTCTAAAAAAGAAAGAAAAAAGTCCAAAAAAGATCTGGCCAAATTTGAAACAAAAAACCTGGGGAAAAAAGAGAAACATTTGGACTTTGCCTTGGATACATAGTGAAAGTTTTCAAATTATCATGCCATGAGTTCAATCCAACATGTACACAGGTTGGACATCAGAAAGTTTTCTCCACGGAATGTTCTTATGGGTTGCATTTTTTCCTTTGATGCACAAGAAAAATACTTTGGCTCCCCTTTGAAGTAAAATCTTAAAAATATATTTTGCCCTTGTTGCTTATCTCCTACCATTGTCTTTGTCGAAATGCAATCTACCTGACCAATAAATAACAATCTCCCATCTCCAACACCACCATCCAATTCAATCCATTCATCCCTTGAATCATCAAACTTGTAGAGATGAACCAGCCCATCATCAACATCCAGGAAAACTGAAATCAGCTCGCCATCAATATCCACCAAATGGTGCTTGCAAAAGTGACTGATGTCATAAACATCAAACTTGTCTCGCATGCATTTTCCGATTATGGTTGCAGTTCTATCGACAAGGTCGAATACTCCCACTCTCCCGTCCATGTCCAAGTGATAGATCTTGTTCTTAAAGAAAATTGGACATGAAAATGATCCTGTGAAGTTGCTTCCTTCATGATTGACATTGAATATTGTCCATGTTTCGTCACTCGGCCGACAATAGCAAAACAGAGTATAATTCCGAAGGGATAGCAAGCCGACGACGACGCAATCCGGCGAAGTGGGCGGGGCCGAGAAATTGAACCTGCTGAAACTCCAAGGGCATCCTCTGTCAGGAAGCTCTATAATCACTTGCGTCAGTGGATTGCAGAAGAAGGCCTGTCTGCTCATGGTGGTAATCAACAACCAACCATGATTTGAGCAGGCGATGAACATCGTCTCCTCCATCGACGATAGGCGGCTCGGAGCGTCGATGATGAACTCTTCGTTGAGTAGAGGGTCAATTAGGAGGAAGCGTCTTTTCTTACTAGTTTCGGAAAATGTAAGCAAGCATGGAGTTCCATAGGAGATGGAACGTGATTTAGGAGCCATGCACAACAGTACGGATCTCCAATGCTCGGAAACTCTTGATGATTGAATCAGTCCAGAGATGTTGAGATGACTTGTGATCAACTCCAAAATGTCCATATGTAGATGCGACCAAGGCCTTTCTTCTTCTTCTTCTTCTTCTTCTTCTTCTTCTTCTTCTTCTTCTTCTTCTTCTTCTTCTTCTTCTTCTTCTTCTTCTTCTTCTTCTTCTTCTTCTTCTTCTTCTTCTTCTCTATTATCGCGTAGATCCTGAACATATATAAACAGACATAGATGAATCAATTATTTGTGCGATCAGATCATATATGTACAAAAATGCTTGACATATCAGGATCTGGATACTTTTCTGACTACTGTTATTATGTATAAAAATTAAAACATACAAAAAATGCGATAATTACACCAAATTAAAGAGAAAAAGAAGATGTAGGTACGTATGCAACATGACATGCAGATTACGTTTAATATTTAAGATACTCATATCATCTATAGTGAGAATTATATATACTTTTATAGATATGATGACGACGATGACACAAGGAGAGGGAATCAAACTGGTACGGTTTCTGATAGGCCGATGAACTTTACCAGACCATGAACTTTTTTCATTGTGTTTGGCTTCTTCGTTGCCATGGGCAAGTTGCAGTATGTGGCGAAGGCGGCGGTTAGATCGGAGAATCCAGGTCCCGCCGACCGGCGATGCTGCAGCGGCTGGAAAAGCAAACGACAGGGATGGTGCCGGCGGCCGAGAGGAAGAGCATGCAGACCGGAGACCGGAGCAGAAGGAATTAATCACCGTTTAAGATGTTGTTTAACTCAAACCTGCATGTTATTTTTCTTATGAAGTCATCCACTCAAACACGCCGTAGTACCCCCTTATTCTTCGTTATTTATATTAATTTACATGTAATATTTGGAATCAGATTTGTTACCAAGTTATCTTATGTAAAAAAATAAAACCCACATCAATTCAAACACTTTTTATTTGATAGATGGAATCCTTTTGTATTCGCTATATATTTATATTTGCATGTAATATATGGAACCCAAGTTTTTTAATTGTTTTATCTTAAAACAACATGTATAATAATCAATTATCAATAATTAGTTATAAAAACAATAAAAATATCATGTATCACTTTATCAACTTCATGTAAAACATCATTTTAATAATCAGATTTTAAATCAACGATTGTATTTTATAATAAAAATATTCATTTACTATAAAATGCTTTATATATAAATAATTTTAATAAAAGACCACCATTGTAAATAGAGAATTTGATAATGAAAGATATACGTACATGATGGATACATGTTCATTAATCCTATGTCATTATTTCCCTAAGAAAAAAATATAAGAATATCGTTTACGTTTAATTAGTACATTAATTCTGGAGTGGATTGATAAAAAAAAACATTGGTTTTTAGTACAATTTAATTTTTACCTATGAATATGGAAAATTGTAAGTGCACCAAATCTTCATTATCGTTTTCCAATTTTTTTTTAAGTTATTACTTTTTCACAGGAAATCTAATAGTCACGAGTGCGCAAATTTGTTTTTTTCATAAAAAAAATAAGGGGGAGATGATAATTAATTAAATATTTTTTTTATATAAAATATATTCTTGAATTAGAGAGTTACGAATTTAATCGCTCGGTAAAATGGTTGAGACTTTACTTCGATTGGTAAAAAGCACAATTTTGTTTTTCTCCAAATCATGTTAAAATTTGTTATCACGATCTCTTTGCCTCGAGACAGATTAATATTCATGATACATTAAAGTCCTCATAAACGTTTCACATCCAATTTTTTTTTAAAATGATTATTTTTATAAGGATAAATAAATAATTAAACATATAATAATTATTTTAAAAGAATCCTAACTTAAAAAAAAAGAAAATATGGCATATTAATTATTAATAAAAACTCATCTAAACAATTATTGTACTAGTAATGTGCAATGACGGAGCCAGAACTTTTATCCAGGGATACATAATTATTCATATACTTATTTATATAATTAAAAAAATATTTTGAACATTAATTTATATTTATAATTATAATTTTTAGTAATTTATTTGTACAGTATAATATAATTTAAAATTTTTACATCAATTTTAGTTTTTATTTTAAATATTAAAAAATATAAAGAAAAAAAGTGGGAACATTTAAAATTATGGATACGATATTATAACACTAATTCATAATTGAATAAAATAATAATGAAATAAAAAAATTGACAATATTGATATATATATTTTAATAACAAAATATACTTGTAATACCTCAGATTTTTAAAGTAAATAAAAATAATATAAAGGAAAGATAGGATAACATAAGAAAAAATATAGTTGGTTAGGATTAGGAAGAGAGTTTGAATTGAAGTCAAATTATTATGTCTTCTTATTAATAAAATATTCATAATTCTATGTTGACTATTTTTTAAGGGAATCCTAATCATATGAAAGATTATCTTATAGGATAATTAGAGTTCTAATTACATTCAAACTCCATCTAGAGTTGAATTGCCTTTCCTATAAATAGGACACAATCCCTCTCCTCTCATCCCATAATTTTCTCTCCCTCTCCTTTCTCTCTCTCTCCCTATTCCTTCTCTCTCCTCACAAAGTTAGATCAACATGGAGTAGGAGATCAATGACAAAGAAGAAGATATGTTGGCTATAGAGGACGGTATGTAATTGTGATTATATTTAAGACTTTTGGTATGTAAATAGACGGATCCCTTCAAATAAGTATGTTCATGTTAAATAATATGCATGTTAGGGTTCATGCTAGATAGCCATAGATAAAATGATGTTTAGAATGTTAAATCTCTAACCCTAGAAATAATATTTTGGCTTTAATGAATGATTATGCGTCATCACGGTCATGAGAGTGGGTTTCACGATCGTGATGGTATCGGTCACGGCTGTGAAGACGATTTCATGACCGTTACTGCCATGGCCGAGCGAACATCGAAATAGCCGGCCGTTTGTGTCCTGTCACGGGCTGTGATATGGATTCACGAGCCGGTGAAGTATCCCGTCACGGGTCGTGAGATAGACTTACGGGTCGTGAACCTGGAAGCACGGGTCGTAAAGGTTACGCCCGTGACGCGGCAGCGGCGTAGTCGCGGACCGTTTGATGTTTCACGACCGTGAACTGAAGATTACGGACCGTGATGAGTGTCTCCCGCTTGTGAAGATGCTATGTCGTGATGTCGTGAAGATGGTGCCATGGAGTGTGATGCAGATGCTGTGAAGTTTGACCGTGAAATCGCTTGGAGATCTAACACCCATAAATTCACCACTAAGGGAACTTCACGGGCCGTGACAAAAGGTTACATGCCGTGAAGGACAAGGACGAAGCATGCAATTGTCGGTCGATGCGTCCGTGAATTGGGTTCACGGCCATGAAGAGAACCTCACGGGCCGTGATGATTCATAACGGGTCAGTGATGATTCATAATGGGTCGTGAAGGACGACATGAAGGATGATATGAAGGTTGTAACGGTCGTGATATACACATCATGGGCCGTGAAGCTGTTGGTCACGGCCGTGAACTATATTTCACGGGTCGTGACAGACTTGATGAAGATATTGATTTATAATTGACGGATGCGAAACCCTAACCCTAAATGACCATATTGATTAATTGAACATTGATGTGATTGTATTGATTGATTGAATATGAATTGATGAGCGGTGTAGATTTAGGTGCCTCTAAACGTTAATCTAGCTGAAATTATAATAAGGTAAAATATGTAAATGATTGTAATTGAATTGATGTATGAAGAGGAAAGCCCCGACGGACTTGGAGAATAGACTTTAATTTTATAAGGATTATTGATGTTTTCCCAATTGTTATTGAGAATAGGCTTTAATCGTATAAGGGTTATCAGTGTTCTAAGTTATTGAAAAAGGGCAGACTTTTAATTCTGTAAGGGTTATTGGTGTCCTTGGTTATTGATAGAGAGAGTAGACTTTAATCCCCTGAGGGTTATTGGTGCTCTCTCTGAGTTTAATTGTTATTGATGGGTCTCCGGTTGACCCATGACCTAGCTAGCCATATCAGTCCCGGAACGCTGGAATCTTCTTGCACTAACAAGGCTCACATTGATTATTAATGATTGCTTCATATAAGATAAGATAAATAGAGGATGGTATATTGATGATGACTTGAGTATATTGAAAGGAAAGATATTGGCATCACTAGAGAAGGTGATTATTGCTATTCATGTCATCCATTGGATAATGATATTGAAAGGAAAGGACATCACCATAGAGGGTGTAAATTGCTATTCTTGTCATCTATTGGATATGAATATTGAAAGGTAAAGTTAAAGGACAAAGGTAAAGGACAACTCTATTGAGATATTGTTAATTGTTAAAGATTATTGTCAACTAATGGTTCTTTTACATATTGATTATCTTATTTACGATCATTTACATACTAAGTGTCAAAACTCACGGGAGGTTCATCTCCCCTACAAATTCAATTTTGTAGGCAATTATGTTTAAATAGATGGTGATGGCGCAGCGACAACGTGATGGTGTTCGTGATGAGGTGACTTGCACATGGCATAGGTCCTGGTTATAGGTCAAGTATTGGTTTCCGCAATGACATGTTCATAGTGTTGACCAGAGAATTAGTTAAAGTATAGTCAAAGAAGTAAATTGGTAGCGTCATCAGGTTCGCATTTTGCCAGGTAGAGGGGTGTGGATTTGGGGGGCATTATAGTAAGGTATGAGAGCCTAACGGGAGACACTTCTTAGCTATCTCCAAATAGATAGAGTCCATGTGCAAGCACCACGAAGAGTTATCGCGCCATCAAGAAGGATATAAGTTAAGTCCTAAGGAGGTTATCCTGAATTTGATTATTGAGTGATATGATTGATGAGAACAAGTTTGGAAGAATTTTTGGAATTTAAATTAGGACTGATTTTCTAATGAAAGATGAATATTGAGGTTTAGTCATGATTAAAATTGATATGACAATGTCCCAAAGAATGATATAACATGATTCCTAAGGAGGTTATTTAGGGATAGTTTAATGAATAATGTCTTGAGGATGAAATGTCTATAGGTGATCTTTTATATGAGTAGACAAAGAGAGATATTGATCTTACGATTTTGGATGATTAAATCATTAAATGAGAATTGGATTATATGATTTTCGATGTTAAAATTTGAGGTTATGAATTTTATAGAAATTAGATGGATACTCCTTTTGAGGTTACTATCAAGATCGTGATTGAAGGATTGATTTATGATCAATGAATTAAATAATGTTAGGATGATTAAGATATGTGATATGAGGACGTTGACATGATTTAGAGATTATTGGATTATCTTGATATTGATGGATCATATTGGAAGATAGGAAATAAATGAGAAATTTTGAGGAATCGAAATGATATTGACAAATTCGAGGACAAATTTATTTTTAAGAAGGTTATTATGTAATACCTCAGATTTCTAAAATAAATAAAAATAATATAAAAGGAAGATATGATAAGATAAGGAAAAATATAGTTGATTAGGATTAGGAAGAGAGTTTGAATTGAAGTCAAATTATTATGTCTTCTTATCAATAAAATATTCCTAATTCTATGTTGACTATTTTTTAAGGGAATCCTAATCATATGGAAGATTATCTTATAGGATAATTAGAGTTTTAATTGCATCTATAAATAGGATCCAATCCCTCTCCTCTCATCCCATAATTTTCTCTCCCTCTCCTCTCTCTCCCCCTCTTCCTTCTCTCTCCTCACAGGGTTAGATCAACATGGAGTAGGAGATCANTTGCATCTATAAATAGGATCCAATCCCTCTGCTCTCATCCCATAATTTTCTCTCCCTCTCCTCTCTCTCCCCCTCTTCCTTCTCTCTCCTCACAGGGTTAGATCAACATGGAGTAGGAGATCAATGACAAAGAAGAAGATAAGTTGGCTATAGAGGACGATATGTAATTGTGATTATATTTAAAACTTTCGGTATGTAAATAGACGAATCCCTTCAAATAAGTATGTTCATGTTAAATAATATGCATGTTAGGGTTCATGCTAGATAGCCATAGATAAAATGATGTTTAGAATGTTAAATCTCTAACCCTAGAAATAATATTTTGGCTTTAATGAACGATTCTGCGTCATCACGATCGTGAGAGTGGGTTTCACGACCGTGATGGTACCGATCACGGCCGTGAAGACGGTTTCACGATCGTTACTGCCATGGCCGAGTGAACCTCGAAATAGCCGGCCATTTGTGTCCTGTCACGGGCCGTGATAGGGATTCATGGGCCGTGAAGTATCCCATCACGGGTCATGAGATAGACTTACGGGCCGTGAACCTGGAAGCGCGGGTCGTAAAGGTTACGCCCGTGATGCAGCGGCGGCGTAGTCGCGGACCGTTTGATGTTTCACGATCGTGAACTGAAGGTTACGGGCCGTGATGAGTGTCTCCTGCCCGTGAAGATGTTGTGTCGTGATGTCGTGAAGATGGTGCCATGGAGCGTGATGTAGATGTTGTGAAGTTTGACCGTGAAGTCGCCTGGAGATTTAACGCCCGTAAATTCACCACTAAGGGAACTTCATGAGCCGTGACAAAAGGTTACGAGCCGTGAAGGACAGGGACGAAGCACACAATTATTTAAAAATAGTGAAGCGAATTTATTATTAATTTTAGAATTATTATTAAAAAAAGAGAATTTTACCTAAACAATCCTAACAAAGTAATTAAGACAAATTTGAAATTTTGATTTAAAGTAAAAAGCACATTATCAAAATAACAAAAAAATAATCAAATATATAATAATAATAACATTAAAGAATCAAAGTAAATCAAGAAAGTTCGAAATTTGAATTTTTATTTATTCTTAAAATTATGTTTTCCATAAAAAATAAGATTGGTAAGAAAATATTAATTTATTAAAAAGTGTTAAAGCTCAATAAAATTAATAAAATTTTAAGTTTATTTTATCATATTATAATTTTAGGGGAATAAAGTATTATGCTATGTGTTGCATCTCAATTTTTATAAAATAATTATTTAAAAAAAAGGTAAACAAACAGTTAAACATGTAATATTAAAAAAAAGAATCTTAACTTAAGAAAAATAAGAAAACATGGCATATTAATTATTTATAAAAAAATCATCTAAATAGTTATTATATTAGTAATGTCTTAGATATTTTCAAATAATTATTATAAAGGAGTTTTAGGTTAGGTAAATTAAGAAAATTATAAATTAAAATTTATTACTACTTTACAAATTATTGTTCCCTGGAAAAATAAAAAAAGTAATAAACTAATAATAATTTAAAAAGAGTCTAAAAAAATTATTAATAAGATGAATTTTAATTTATTAATATTTTCATAATATTTGTTCCATAAAAAAGGTAAGAATTTAATTGTTAGTTTTAAGAGTCCAAATTAAATAAATTAAGGAAATTTAAAATTATAATCCTCAACTAACAATTATTTAAAAATAGCGAAGTAAATTTATTATTATTTTTACACTAATATTAACAAAAAGTGAATTATTTTCTTAAAGCATACTAACAAAGTAAATTGAGACAAATTTGAAAATATGATTTAAAATAAAAAGTACATTATCAAACTAAGAAAGAAAATAATCAAAGATATATTAATAATAATATTAAAAAATCAAAGTAAACTAAGAAAAGGTTTAAATTTGATTTTCTTGTGTATTTTTAAAATTATGGTTTCCCTAAAAAATAAGAATGATAATAATAAAATGATAATTCGTTAAAAATAATTAAAACTAAAATAACTTGATGAAATTTTAAGTTACTTTATTATTATTATTATTTTAAGAATACTTATTTCAATTTCTTAATAATTAAGAATAATTATTAAAAATGAATAATTATTTCAATTGAGTATTATTTTGAATTCTTTTTAGGAACAGATAAACAAATGCTTAATAATTATTTTTAACTCTTTTTGAAGAATATTATTAAAAAATGCTTAAGAATTAGTTTAATAGTGCTCTTGCTCAATTAAAGAAGAAAACTTGACACAGTAAATTATTAGGAAAAGTAATTTACTAATTAATATTCTAATTATGTGTCAGATATTTTTAAAGTGGCTATTATTTAAGTGAAGTCCTATGTCAAGTAAATTAATAAAATTTTGAATATGAAACTATTATTTCCAATATAATTGTTATTCTAAAGAGTCCTTATAAAGTAAGTTAACAAGGTTAAAAATTCTAAGTCAAAATAAAATGTACATTCACAAATTATAAACTAATAATAATAATAATAATAATAATAATAATAATAATAATAATAATAATAAT
>LTAE01009309.1:0-14585 GCA_001647135.1 Pontederia paniculata
TTCTCTTCTGCGTGGCGCTTGCTTGGAGTGGCGGCCGCCGTGACCGGAGAAGACGAAGCTTCTTGAAGTGGAAAGGTTGGAGATAAAACCGTACGTATATTTTTTTGTCTCCTACTTCGTATTAACAATTTAGGCGTATTCTTTTTTTGGTATTTGTTCATTTCTTCGCATTGATAGGAAGGTGGTGGTGGAGACAAAATGTATTAAAATATTTTCCAATGAATTAACAAATCAGAGGATTCAAAATATGGAACAAAACAGGAATTACTGATTTGGATTCAGATCAGAGGATGATTTGAAAGGGGGACAAAAAATACTGCATGGAAACTTTTGTTTTGGCCATTATTATGTGAATTATTTCACAGGCAAGAAAACCTGTTTGGTCATATGTTAGGAATTATTCTGAAATCATTTGGCTATTATTATGAAATCATAATTTTATTATAATTATAACAGCAGAAGTTCTATAAGCTCGCTTAATAATTTCAGAATCTGACATCCAAAAAAATTGTTCAAAAGATTATTTCGTTAATAAGGTAATAAGTGTGAAGGTAATGTTTTGCTCTGGTTTAGTAATTTGTGACCTTGAAAATAGTATTTTTTTTTCGATACCACTCTAAAGAGCGGGTCTATTTTTCAGTTCACGCGGCGCTAGTATATGAGTTAGAGTTTTAGCTCATCATCGAGTTCGATTAATTTGATGTTCGTTTCGAGTCGTACCCCTAATTACGATTGGTGAGACTCACAACAAATTTATTTTGCATACAGTGACATTCGATTTCGAGACCCTTTTAAATGGGTAGTAGTTTTGTGAATATTAAGAATTTTGGAACGAGTAGCGATTAGTATTGAAAAAGATGTATAACAATAAAATTGATAATCTCGTATTTTAGCCAGGAAGAGATAATAATGAAAATGTGGTACTAATAAATTCAATTGTTGCGGGAATAGCAACAAGGAACTATTTTGCGGATCCATTGCTAAAAAATGTTAGATATGGTAAATCAATACAAGGCTATTATCAAACTCTATTCAAACTTAAATTCGATCTAATCAAATCATCTTTTATATTTTATCAAATATAATATATATATATTTAATCTAATCCAATTTGAATTATTGGATAGGTCATTAGATTAAATTATCATTATTATTTAAAATATTTTAATGTTGATTATGTTCTTTTAATATGTTAAAAATAAGTTTCTTCAACGCATGTTTCAAAAATATAAATATTTTATGTTTAATACATTCTAATTTTATATCAATTTAAACTTTACATCAAATTAAACTGATTTAATAAAAAAGAATTGATTCGTCTGATCGGGTTAGATCATCGAATTTGAAATTCATAATTAACTCGTTTATGATCGCATATTGTCCTGATTCGATCTAACCTGCTTAGCACGATAACCCATAAGAGATATTTATTGCAACATCTGACATATACTTTATTATCTTGGAGATTAAAGTTGTACTTTTCATCTTTTGCGTTCCGATAATTTTTATAGATTATTGATAATTTTAATTTAAAATTATTTGAATTCATCATATTATTTTTTTATTTATTTTAATTTATAGATAATCTAAATTACTTATATTTAATAAATAAAATAATAATATTATTAATAATTTAGTAGGTGATAATTATTTATTAGATAATGTCCATTATTAAACTTCATATCAACTTTAGCGAGATCGTGAGAATTTAGAAGGATAAAATTAGAAGGACGAATACCAGGTGCGGACCTACATATAGTGCGGGGGACCTCACATCCACGTGATCGACCGTCTATTTTTGAATATGTGATTTAGATTAAAAACAACTTAAAACCACCTAACTAAAATAACATAACCACTTTCTCTCTCCTCTTTTAATCTAAACCACACGGTCGATCACATAGGTGCTTCACGGTGAAACACCTGAAGGGGTATTTCACCTTCATTAAACCCTATAAAATAAATATTAAAAAAGAGCAAAACTATTTATTTGGTGTAGTGGTTAGAGCGTTTTGAGTACTATGTAGAGGTCTAGGTTCAATCCGTGGCCCCTCCTAATTTTTTTATTTTACTTTTATATGTATCGGCCCCCTAACTTTTTGTTCTGGGTCCGTCCCTGACGAGTACCCGATTAAATGCTGACGTTTTTTGCTAGCTCACCCACAAACATTTTTTCATTATTTCTATATTAAAGGCTCGTCCATAAACTTGAAAATTATGATCGTCCAAAGATCCCCCTTGACCAATTGAACTGGAATCGTCATATTAAATTTAAGTTGTATTTTATTATTTTATGCTCGAAATATATAAATTCTTGCACCAAATGTGGCTATTGATCCATTCAAAAATGAAGGGTGCGTTTGGAAGAACTTTTTCACACTGCGTTTTTAAGAAATATGAATTGATTTACTGTAGAGAAGTGTTTGGTACATGATTTTGTAATTGCTTTCTTCTACAGATTCAATGAAAAAACAGTTAATTTTGTTATTTTTCTTAAAAGCACTCTTCTGTTCTTATGCCTCACAACACTTTGGCTCAAAGCATATTTGTTTTTTTCAAAAATTTGAAGATTCCCCCAACGTAGGGCATGTTTGGCTTAACTGATAAAAAATAAATGATAAGCACTAATGTTGATAAGCATTTTAAGTGCTGATATTTATTTTAAAATATAAGTAGTTACATATTTGGATAAAAGTGCTGATAATATTAATAAGTAGTTGTAATGTTTGTTAAAATAAATATAGACTAATATACTCTTAAAGTTATACGATAATAATATTAAAAAATATGGATAAAAGAGTAATATAGTTGGTTAAAACTAATAAGCCAACGACTTTAAAAATAAGCAGAAGGGACTCTGCTTTTTTTTTCAACTTATAAGTAGTTACCTAACAACTTATAAGTGTATTTTTTTAGTTACCAAACATGTAAATTTTCTAAAATTTACTTATAAGTAGTTTTAACCTACTTATAAGCTTAACCAAATAGGCCCGTAGTCTAAAGCTTCGTTTGGGTGGCGGTCACTGATAACATATTTTGGTGTTGCATTTCAAAGCTCGTTGGGCCTGCTCTTTCGAAAAGTATTAAAAATTCGTAATTTTTGATGTGAATCACAAGCCAATCTAAAAAAAAATACCTCATTTGAGGCTTAACATTTCATATCGATACTCAATTCTTCACCATACATATTAAGTATATAAATATAAAAATATTATTATTTTTATAGGCTGATTTTTTTAAATTATTGATAGTATATATCTAATTTAACATAAAATCGAAAAATTTGAATTTAAATTTTGATATTGCTCGCATTAAAATTTTAGTTTTTTTTGTCCACGCATTGAACTTTGAGTTTATTTTTTTAAAATTATTAATAGTACATTTAATTAAGAATAAATAAATTCACACTTTATTCCTCTTATTAAACTCAGAAAAAAATTAATTAGGATAATTTTAAATTTTAATTTTTTTTACTTAGTCATGATGCTTTTTATTTATTGATTACGATGGTTTTTCAAACTAAAACACAGCAAAAATTGGTGTCCGTTTGGCTCCTCACTCGAATTCAATGCCTAAGAGACGCTGTGTTCATCTCATTTTTTCTTGGCTGCTTGCTTCACTCGCTTCAATTTCTTACTTCCTGTGAGAACATTCTCATATGTAAAAAATGGGAAATTTAAAATAAGAGGTTAAGTAAATTGTATATTAAAACTTTAATACGCACTCTATATACCACTAATAGTTTCAAGTAAATAACTTTTTTTTTAAAACCATATATAGAAAATAAGTTTGCACGCACTGTCCATATTAATTATTGTAATAAATTACCTCTGTTATTAAATATTTCAAAAATCTAAACCCATAGTTTTTCATGCATATATTTAAAATTCGAATCATATATCTAATTTGGTTCTCTTCAGTCACTTTTCATGTCATTAGGTTACCTTCTAAACAATAGAAGGCTTGTTCTGTATAATTTTAATAGTGTCCAGATATGAAATATAAAACTTTTAGCTTGATTTTTTTTTCTATGTAGTTCTCTTGAAAAGTTAAATAACTCCTTTGTTGAGGCAATCATCTATGTTGAAAAATTGATGGATTTCAGTAATTTTATCAAGAAAAAATCAGCGGACAATAAACTTAGTGGAGAATTCAAGCTTCACTATGTCACGATGGCTAAGTTCGAAGAAAACAACAAATAAAACTAAGGTAGCGTTTGGATGGTGGAGAACTTGGAGTACGTCGAATTTCATTGAATAAATAAATTTAATAAATTAGTTTTAGTTATATTTAGATGAACTAATGATGTTAAATTTTATGGAGTATTTAGATGAATCGTGTGAGAACTCAACAAAATAGAATGATCTTTTAGATAAATACATTAATTATAAATAATAATAATAATAATAATAATAATAGTTTGAAATATAAAAAAAATATTTTAGTAAATCTTAATAAATAATATAATATATATTCTTAGAATTATATTATTAACTTAGTATAAAATTAAAATATAATATTTAAAATAAATGTTAATAATTTAAATTAGATGGTATTGAGTTAATAATTTAAAATAAATGTTAATCATCCCAATAAACGTTAATAATTTTAATAAATATTAATAATCTTAATAGATGTTAATAATTTTATACATTAATAATAAACTAATAAAATTAAATGTCATCAATTTTAAAAGTTAATAACATGTATCATTAACTTGTAATTTTATACATAATTAAAGTTTATACTTAATAAATGTACCGCAATAAATTAAAAGTAAAAGTATATATACATTAATATACATTTAGTATCATTAACTTTTAAATTAAAATTAATAACAATTAATAAATTAAAAAGGAAAGATAATATATAAAATATTTTGTTAAAGTTATGGTACAAATAATTTTATATTATAATATTAATTAATATAAAATTAAATTTTAACATATTAAGATTAAATGTTAATAATTTAAATAAAAAATGTAAAGTTAAAATAAATTAAAAGGAAAATAAAAAGAACTAAAAGGAGAAAAAATAAAAAAAATAAAGTTAAGAAAAAATTATCACATCAATAAAAAATCGAAAAAAAATCAAAGAAGATGGACTTGGTGGAACTACAAGAATATGGATCATGATCCTAAGTTCTGATGGTCAGGTTCAATCTCGGGTTCTGCCAAAAGGCTCACGTTTGACGAATCCGATGGACGGTAATTTATAAAAATTGAAGTGTTTAAGGTGCGAAGCAATCCACATCCAAGAATTGTGGATAGGTCAAGAAATTGAAAATGTCTAGGAGTCATACAAATGTGTAAGAATTTTCTTAAGAACTAATTTGTTTATATTATTGAGTCTACTTATTTTTATTTTTATTTTGCAAGTAAGCTATATTATAGACAATATAGATTACTTATGAAGTTAACATTGCTCGTGAGAAATGTGACAATTCACGTTGTCACTTGAGTGACAATTTATTATAATCTTTTCTTTCACATTCGTTATTTGAAATTTTATTTAAGTAAATGATAAAATACCCAAATATATAATAATATAATATTTTATAAATTAATATAATAATGATTAATCATTGTAGTAATATTACCATTATTATTTTATCATTAAATAGATTATTATTTTGATTAATTTTAATATTAGCATTATTAATTGATTATAATAAATTATTCATATATATTATAAATAATAATAATATATTTATTAAAATTAATATAACAATAATTTAGAATAAGTATTATTATTTTATTATTAATACTTTTAGATAATTGTATAGTACTTACTTTATACATTTATTTGTTTGATGTATAAATTTTATAAGTTTAAGGTACATGTTTGTGATTCAAGTTCGTATAATTTAAATTAAATGTATATAAATTTGTAAACTTAACTATATTGTTCAAGGATATTTTAATAAAAGCTGGATGCTATTTATTAATTTTGT
The DNA here is from genome assembly GCA_001647135.1 of Pontederia paniculata. NCBI lineage: Eukaryota > Viridiplantae > Streptophyta > Magnoliopsida > Commelinales > Pontederiaceae > Pontederia > Pontederia paniculata. The sequence continues at coordinate 5,954 of LTAE01009309.1, forward strand.
ATATAGTAAATATGATAATAAATATTGACATGCATATTAAATAAAAATAATATATATTGTCAGTAATTTAACAAGGGACAATATTTCAGAGAGGTAATGTATAAAGGCAATACAGTAAACGCAACGGACGTGACATGAAACAAATAATATGTCATAAGATCCTTTCAAGAGTTAAGGAGGTGTTTACCTCTCGATAATCTTTATATTTTATTGATCGTCTAAACTTAAAATTATTTGAGTCATCATATTATTCTATTTATTTATTTTATAGGTAATTTAAATTACGTAATAATATAAATTACCTAAGGATTATATGAGAGGAGAGTGTCCATGTGGATTATTACTCAAGTGGTAATCTTATTTATACTTAATTTCTATATTCGTTCTTCTAAATCTTTCATAAATAAAACAATAAGATGAATAAATCTCATATAATAATAACAACACAATAAATAATAATAATAAATTAATCACCATAATAATAATAATTTAAATAATATTATATAATAGTATATTACTATTATTGTATTATGAATAAAAATATAACACTAATTATTATTTATAAATATTATTAATGAAACTATTTTTTATTAATTATTATTAATTATAAATGTTATTTTATTTTGAACAGGATTGATTACTTTAAAACATTAATTTGTGGGTTTATAATTTAAGTTGACAAATCTCAATTCAATAAGACAGAATTTTTAATTTAATAACATTTATAAAAAGGTATTTTGATAAAATAATATATATTATTTAGTAATATGATAATTTAAATTAGTTATATATAGTAAATAGGACACATTACTAATAATTTAACAGATGATATCTTTTTTTATGTCAGGTAATTATTAAGTAATGTAGATTATTATGTAATATTTAGAGGTAATATAGTACATACCTGCTAAGAGACTTTGCTAAGTCTTTGATCCGATGGTAATGTAGTAAACAGAGTACGTTTGGAGGAAAACCATGGCGCGGACGAAGCAAATGCCCAGCCGCAGCACTGTCCGAGAGAACCTCCACGACTCCGGCGTCCCCGATCCCCCGCGGAGCCACCGGAGGCAGCCGGAGCAGCAGAGTTACGGTCGCCGCTTCCCATCTCCGTTTCCGTTCCCTTCTCCTCGCTCATATTTTCTCCTTTCTCTAACCCTCCTCGCCTTCTCTGTTCATTCTTTTCGCCCGCCGCAGATCGACAGACGCCTTCTCGCACCACCTCCTTTGTAATCCCCTTCTCCAATCTCCCCTCTCCTTTTTTTTCCTTGCATTTTTTGATCGATTTTTGCTTGTTTTTTTATCTGGCAGACTGATACGGCGAGGGAACCCGACGCGCCTTCGCAAGGTTTTCTCTTTTTTCCTTCTTGTTCGCTTCGTTTTCTTCTAGAGATTGATGGAGCTGAGGTTTTGGTTTGAAGGGAGATCGGAGCTGCAGCAGCAGAAGAAGGCGCGGAAGCCCTACAGGTACAAGCCGGGAACTTTTGCACTGAGGGAGATCAGGAAGCTCCAGAGCACCTCGGAGCTCACCATTCCCTTTGCGCCCTTTGTCAGGCTTGTGAGTTCCTTCTCTCTTTTATTTGGATGCATTGTCTGATTGCTTGTTGTGAACATTTGTACGAACACCCTGTTGTCATCCCAAGATACAATATATAATTTGTTTGTCCATGTAACAACAGAGAAAGTTCAAATTTTTGGTAGAGACAGTGACTGCGTATTTCTGAACATGTGTCAAAGCTAATTAAGATGACACTTCAAGCTTTGAAGTTTTTCTGTCTGTCGATTTTATCGAATTCATTTTCAACGCAATATTAACCTGTTTTATAGATCATTTTTTTAAAGATTTAACAAATGATGTTAAGTTTAGTTTCTACTGTTTTTCTGTAGTTGTGATGGGTTAGGATTGAATTGCAACCCATTCATATCTAACTTTAACAGTGTAAAAAAATATGTAAGAGATGGCGGTCACAAGATAAAAGCATTCTAACTTATAGACACAAACAGCACCATTCCTTACTGAATTGGATTTTTTCCTATTATGTCACATTTCTAGTTGTACGATACTAATAACAGACAATCAAATAGCTACCGACTGCAATTTAATTGGGTGATACTTTGGTTTGTTGAGTATATATATGTCCTTGCAAAACCTGTGCTGAAGTTGATAAATGTTGTAATAAGAAAATCTGTTAGCTCAATTTATGCCTTGCAAAATAAATATAATACTACTTGGATTAAAAGTTCTAGCATTATGCTTAATTTTAGACTCATTAGATGTTTCAATATTATTGTTATAATTGGCTTTTCAAGGTCAAAACGCTGACAAATTCTTACTCAACACGTGTAAATCGGTGGTCTCCTGAAGCACTAATTGCTTTGCAAGAGGTATTTATAGTTATTTGCTCAATCTTGCTATTTTTGTACTTAAAGTTTATGCCTGTGAGTCCTTGTCGATCATTGTCATTGTTGGCAGTATGGTTTGCCAACTATCAATATATTTCTGTAGCACATGTCTAAGTGAACTATTACCTGATATATGTTTCACTATCACCTTTAAACTTGGCATACACATTATGTATTTTTTTTTTTTTTTTGAAAGGAACATATTATGTATGACTCATGCACAAATTTGTGTTTCACATTACCCCTAAAAAATTGCATTTTACATTAAAGGATTCATTTAATACTCCTAATAATTGTGTTAGAAGGGGTTTCTTATTACGTCAATAGCTGTGGGAAAGACCAGGTAACCATTTTCCTGTAAGGACCTGTTTGGAAATTCATGAAAAAAAAACCCAAGTTTATTGTTCCCTTCGTGACTTACTTTGTTCTTTGTTCCAAGGGATATTTAAACTTTGGAGTGTGTGGGTATCATATGTTTGAGAATTTTTCCTATGATATATAAAATTCTGAAACATTATAAATCCAAACATTATTATTTCTTATTATAACCGTTTATGTAAAATCATGTTTTGAGGGTTTAATGGTAATTTTACAAAGGGTCCACGACTACTTAATCAAATTTCATTAAAGTAATAATCCAAAATAGCCTTCTCATGTAATACTCGATACCTTTCAGTTCATCAACTTGTAATTTCAACTGAGTTGAATCAATGTATTTGCACTGTGAAAATTTCTTCTGGACTTGACACATTGTGAAACTTTTTTCCCACATATTTTGAGGCGACAGATGGGTAGTAAAAAGACTAACCATATTGACAATTTCCAATCAGTACATACAACACTCCATGAGCGATAGGATGCAAGGTGTAACATTGAAATATTGCTAATGGGCAGAAAATTTCTCAAAGAATAAGATACCTGAAACTACGAGTACTAGACTACCGCTTCACTCTACAAACAGTATACAAGAATGAAGATAAAGTTGTTTGAGATGATTTTTAACACTGGAAAACAATAACTAACGTCCATAATAAGAAGTAAGAGTTGATATGAACATATATTCATAAACTGAGAACAAACGGGAATCCTGAGTGAGAGAAGAGATGAATCATGTGATGGAAGAAAAAGGATAGCAAAATCTTGTAAAAATATTTTGATTCAACCGAATAATGGAAAGAAACAGATCAAGTTAAATAAAAAAATCTTTAGAAATTAAGCATTGTGCAGATTAGAAACTTTTCCAGGTTAGGATGATTAAATGCATGTAGTTATCAGGTTCATATGGGACTCAGCATAGGATGATTTTTTATGTCCTGACTCAAAGTTAGAAAGGGACTAAGATAAAATCATGGTATATCTTGGACCTCGTGCTCACCCGTACTTAGGTTACAAAGTATGATCATCTATTTGTTAGGCTTGTGACAATCTATATCCTTATCTGTGCAGAGAGAACATGCAATGATGGAATTAAAACCTTTAGCAAGCCCATAATTTTGTGTGGTTATATCCTGTAGTATTATCAGTGATTACCCATTCTTATGATGTGTATAGTGATACCAGTTTGATTTATTTTAATTTTATGTCTTATCCCAAAAATGATTATATATTTTTTTTATTTGTTATTTGATTCACCCAAAGGTGAAAATATTTAGTAATATAAAAGTTTTATCATCTTATATTTTTTTATAATTTGAAAAGCACTCCCTCAAGAAAAGGAAAACACATTGACTTTTAATTTCATGTTCGAGAGTTTTTGATACTCTAATAACAATTCTTCATGATTATATATTTATGAGATCTGGTCAACCTGCAGGCAGCAGAATCTCATGTCATAGAACTCCTTGGAGATGCATACCTATGTTCTATTCATGCTAAACGTGTTAGACTTAGTAAGCACAATTTGACTTTGTGCTCTCTTTTCTGCAGAATAATTTGGTTATTGTGCAAGATATCACACTTGAACGTAAAATATGGAAGTTGATGAATATGTGTCTGCATGCATACAAGTACGAAAACAAACCTGAGATCAAACTTGTCAATGAGTTGGAAATGAACATTTCATCAAGAGTTATTTCTTTAATCCTCCCTCGAAGTATAGAAAAAATTATATCTAATCCGGAACTATAAAATCGGGCAGAAGTAGATCTAATTTTTTTTATCAAAATGTTCGGTCCTATAGTTTGAATCGCCGGTGCAAGCTACCATGCAGGTGCCTGCTTGAGGTTGCGCCCAAGTGGTTTGTTTATCTATGTTTTTTTATTTGTGGAGGGTAAAAATGACATTACTTAAGTAAAAAAAGTTAAAACTAACAACAAACTAGATGGATGGACTAACGTATCTGATCGATATAAGTTCAAAATTAATTCTGCCTGGCTTTGTAGTTCAGATCCAATTTTTCGCGCTAGTTCAGGGGAGGATTGAGGAAATAACTCTTTCATCAAATATACTCAGTGAATCTTAAAGTTATTTTTATTTGCATGCTGTCCAATCATCATCTAGTTCCATTGTAATTAGTGTGATATGACCTTTTCATGAAACGTACTCAAGTCAATCTTAATGGTTTTTGTGTCTGTAAGCTGTCCCTAGAGCATCTAGGCCTAATGTTAGTAATTTGAGCATGGGCAATTAGTAAGCACTATAACTGCATCTCAACAAGTTTTATCCTTTCTATTAGCTATATTTGTGTCAATAAATTAATAGGAAAGCAAACCTGACAGAAAGTACTCCAAACTTGTTTGGTCTTCTGATGGACATATTTATGGCTGTGAATATTTTTGGCAACTTTTGATTCAAATTGCTTTGCTTTAGTACGAGGTGACAATCACCTACATAAATGTCAATTATATGCACTGATGCAGCTAATGTTCTTGATGCCGGCATAAATCTAGATTCCATTTCTTTTCCAATAACCATACTAAAAATTATATGAAGAAAATCAAAAGTTCTTTATGCTAAATAAGTTATTTTGACTGTCCCCTCTCGGAAAACTTCTTTTGGCATTCACCTCTATATTGACAATATTTTTCCAAGTTTCCTGCAGCAGTTGTAAAAGAATTCCGTTGGTTAATTTTAGTGCGACAAAGAGTTTCTTGTAGTTCTTATCATTTGCCTGACATCTGATGTGCTATAATGATAAATGAATTCACAGTGATAAAGTGCATACTCTTAGCAAGGAGAATTGGTGGAAGAAATTTCTTATGAGACAAGTCAGACATCAAGTGCGCTGATGCAGCAAATTTTCATTTGGAAGGCAGTTTCTAACTTTCAGGCAGTCTAATTACCTAACTTGTGATGTCATTTTTGGTAGTGCATTTTGTATTAAAGTCGCATAACCAAAACCAAGCGACATGGAAGCTTTCAGGCAGTTTCCAATGTGCATTTTGTAGACTGCCAAAGTTGGAGCTTTAGGCTATTTTGAGATTGTGGTACATTTGTAGTTTGCCTGCGATTAAGGGATTATTTTGTTTTCTCAAGTTTGATTGAAAGTGGACTATTTTGTCAAGGCTTCTTCTTTTCTTTTTGGATTACACTATATAACTCTTATAGGGCAAAAGTAAACAAACGATTGTTGATTAAATTGATTTGCTATTAGCATTTTTAAATTTGATTTCATGTAACTCGCGTTTAACTTTGTCACATGTGTGACCAAAATAAGTACTAATTAATTAAACGTTTCCAAAATAGTGCTTACTATTTAATCATAATTTTCTTCAGTACTTGTTGAAATTATGAACCCTATTGATCTGAACTTTTCCTTTAACTTTGAAAAACTCATTTGATGTATGCACAACAACTTCAATGTCAGCAGCTCAGTCCAATGGGAAGCAAATGTTACTGTTTTCATTACCATCTACTTTTACATAAAAAAAAAACGCCCAATGTAAAATTTAACAAGCAAAAAGAAATAAACTATTTCTGTTCTTGCTGTAATATGTTGGAACCTGCAGAAACAAGTTCACTGCTGTCATGAAGTTTGGTGCCCCATCTGCGTAGGAGCAGAGCATAAAGGATCTCATTCCATGCATCTGGAACTCCAGGCAAGCACCAATGGCTGCAATCCTCTATAAGAATCTCAGAAGCATTGCGGATTGAAGGATTAAGGTAATAAAATGACTGATGACCATCTTTTCTGTATGATGTCATTTCTGTCACATTCATCAGCCAAAAATCAGCATTGGCAGCAACAGAAAGATTTCTGAAGGGCTCCAAGAAGTGGGACCAAGATGCAGATGATGAAGTGTCAAATTCAGGAAGCTTTTCTGCATGACATGTTTTATTGCCATTCTCATCAATCCTGCAATCTCATGACATGTTAGTTCTAAAAAATCATGCATATGCATTCAAGAGAGGGCTCACTCCATTTAAAGCATCATTATTTCAACAAAATTCTCATTAAGAGGAACTGTAGATATTGTTCATACTCATAATCTTCAGTTGCAGAAATATAAATGAGTTGAGTGAACCAAACCTGAAATGAACAGGAGAGTATGTGCGAAAGAAGACCTTTGTCCTGCTTGTATTGATTTCCCTGTTGATCCAGTCCAAAACTGTTACAATTGATTTGTGGTAAGCACTTGCAATGCTCATATTTTTCTTCACCTCCTCCCCTTCCTGAAAGTAAAATCCACTTCATGGAGAAAAACAAAAAGGCAAGAGGAATAAATTATATACCTTCCAAATTTAACTTTAAACTAACTACTCAAAACTTTATAGTATCATATTTTTCTTATGCTTATGTTTTGGAGAAAAGAATAAAATAGAATGAAAGGAAATCCTAGTAAACTTGATCAAGCATGCACAGTGGATGAGATGCATGCTATCCATTATATATTGTTCATAAAGTAGGAATCATATGCTTGAACAATGATTAAAACTATATACCTTCCGGTTGTCTTTTCATAGTTCCACCAATGTCCAGTGTTGAAGATTAGCACATCTGAATCCTTCCACTTAACAGACCTCTTATCCATGGCATCCACCTTAATAACACTTCTCACAAGGTCCAGTATTCCTGAGGGTGGACGGCCATGGGCGACAAGGTGTGGAGCTCTGTAATATTCTATGGTGCAATTGTAGTCCTCAAACTTAAATGCCAAGGAGCCTCTGTGCTTGGTAATTGGCTTCCCATTTTCTTCGTATATATGATCTTTGTTTGGAATAACTGAGGAAAGCATGCACAGGAGAGACTCCCACTGGTTTCTTCCGATGGAGTCTCCGACGAACACTAATTGCCGATTTCGCAGGTTTTCGAGCATCCTTCCAGCATCAAATCTGCAATTTTGTTGGTGAGATATGTATCAATTGTATGCCTTCTCGAACATGTAACGAGAGCACTAAAATCTGCATATAAGAACTATTAATGCATATGTCAATCAATTAATGCTGCAAAATATCAGCTTAAAAAAAATCAAACATGCAATTGAAACACTGATTTCAATCAAAATGAAACTTGCACTTGCAGAATGATCGATTGACAGCATGAAGAAATTGGAGGCAGGTACGCAGGCAAGCAAGCGAGCATGATGAACCTTGGGAGGATGCAGCCGGCGGCGGGCTGCCAGCGCCACTTGGTGTAGAAAAGGTCCGGCCGGCCGTTCTCGGCGCACCGGAAGCCGTCGTCGATGAGCGGGCAGTCCTCGGACCGGTACAGCGGGTAGGACGCGGTCTCCTCGTCCCACACCCACCTGCCTCCGTCAAACAGATCGCAGTGCTGCTGCTGCCGCCGCTCAACGTCGCCGTCGTGTAATCCCGATTCGCGGCCACGATGACCTCCGACGTCGTCTGCAACATGTCCCTTGCGCCCCAGCAGCATCAGCTGCGTGGCGATCGCCGGACCTTCTCGGTAGTACCGGATCAAGTGGAAGAAGCGGAACTCGAACAGCAAGGACGACACGACGATGGCGAAGACGACGGCGCAGCCTGCCGACGTCGCGCACCGCTGCACGGGCTTCGACAGGCGCCGGCGCCACTGCGAGAAGAATGGAACCGCAGGGACGTCGACGTCCATAATTAATTCCTTCCCCTCCTCCTCCTCCTCCTCGTCGTCGTCGATTCCACCGGCGGCGGGCAGACGCTAATTACAGCAATAATCCAAAGGTTGCACTGGATGAGTCACTGATGCATGGACAGGTTGGATTCGATGCAATCCAGGCGTCGCGAGATGTACACTTTGGTGGATATTGTCGAGAGCGACATTATCTAACAAGTGATTTATTGACTCCCAAGTGAAAGA
>LTAE01009309.1:16061-26952 GCA_001647135.1 Pontederia paniculata
ATATATATATATATATATATATATATAATTCTTCTTATTTCCAGCTTATAGATATCTAGTTCTATTTATTTGGCTTACTTTATATCTTACTTTTTATATTTTATTTTATATATATGGCAAGACTCTTGCCGTGATTTTGTCCTAAAACAGAAAATTCTAAAATTATTTTTTTTGCCAATAACTTGATATTTGGATGATGCGTTAGACTTTGTTAAACATTTGATATTTAAATTAATAGGTGATGCATGTTACATTTTATACTTCATTTAATAAATTTATGTTAATGGTACAATGTTAAAAGTGCTATTTTTTTTACGATAGTGAATGTTTCATTATATCTTTTATAAGGTCTTGCATGAATCTTCTTAAAAAAAATTAATGAAATATTTGATTTATCAATGTTAATTTTTCTCGTCTATTATGCTTATAATAGAAAATTATACATTAAATATTTTTATACGAGTATAATATTTTTTGTTATTCATAAGTTTTTGAGTTTTTACAGAAGAATTTTAAAATAATCAAAACTTTTCGATTTAGTTATCGATCCAAATCGGAATGTCTCGGATCCAACCCCAATCTCAATTGGACCATGAATGAGACTAATTATTTTTTTCTTAATTAAATTCGGATTGATATCGGGACGATTTTATTTCTGACATGTAATTGACTGATCAAATTGAATGTATGTAGCTACTAATCCCAACTCTTATTAACTGAGCAAAAAGAAATTTAAATTATAATGGATTATCGTCATCGTTTGAAGCCATAATTATTAAAAGTATTTAAGTATAGAATCTATTTTGTTAAAAATATAAATACAGAAATATATTTTTAATGATTTAAATTTTTAGAATTATGGATATCTCGTGATATTAAGTTTTTAGAATACGGATCTCAATGCAACTCTTAATTAATATTTTTAGCGATCCGCGCGGCGGCAATTCAAAAGTATGTGATTGTATTAAAAGTATAAATATAAGAATATTATCATAAAAGTATAATATACATATATATATATATATATATATTAATTATTATTAGAGATTAATGAGTATGTCTCACGTGTCAAATGCATCTTTATGCAGACTTTTGGACGTGATTGATCTTGATAATAACTTTAATTATTTTATATGATTTTTTATATATAAAATTATTTTTAAACATCATCAATTAGTTTCTAAACTATATTCAACAAAAAATATAAAAATATAACGAAAAACTTGATATAAACTCATTTCCCCTATTATTAGTTCATCTAACTTAACATATATATTTCTTTATCTAATTTAATGATAATAAACGTAACATTTGTGGAAAAAAAAAGTTATAAAAGAGGATTATGAAGTTGAGAATTGACCTCGGGAGGTTGCAGTGGCGAGGCTGCCACCGCCACTTGGCGTAGGAGCTGTCCGGCCGCCCGTTCTCGCCGCACTGGAACTCTTCTTCCACGAACCGCCGGCAGCCGCCGGCTTCGTACAGCGGATACCCCTCGTCCCATGTCCATTTCCCTTCAAACAAGTCACAGTATTCACTTGTAGCAGTAATGGCACTCCTGCCCAGCTCCGGCGGTGCAGTCGCCGCCTCCTCCTCCTCAGCCGTCAAATGGAGCAAGCTGCCATTACCGTCGTCCTCCGGCAGCACCCTGTCGCTGACTGCTCCGCCGTAGCGGAAGCACAGCAGGCAGAAGATGAGCAGCGACGTTACGGTGAAGACGACGCAGGCCGCCGTCACGGCGCGCGCCATAGGCTTCAAGCGTTTCCTGGGAGGAACGACGACCTCCACCATGCTTAATTAGACAGCAGCAGCAGCAGCACAAGGCATGAACAGGAAGAAGAATGAAGAAGACATGGTTTTGCAGATTTGATCTTTAATTAGTTTGTGCCATTAACTGATCAGCAACTTGATTCAGTGTGCGGTTTTAATAATTAAAATTTGAGGAAGAATACTGCAAAAATATATGATAATGTATCATAATTCACAGCAATTAAGAAAATGATATGACTAAGACGTGGGCATTCTTTTAATTATATATGCACGTTATATATAACATATTTAGGCCTAGATCTGGAAAAAGCATCTGGTTTGTAGCTTTGGGTCAATATTATTTTTGCGATTATTAAAACGGAAGCTAAAAAATAAATTCCAGTTATTAGCTCTCGTAAATCCTAGAAGACAATCCATTATTAAATTATATTTAATCAAACTTAATTTTTTTTGTATTATTTTCAAATATGTGAAATATGATTTTTAGAATGAAATATGTGAAAGTTGAGGTCAAATTAAGTAGTATTGTGCCAATAACGTGCACAGCAAACATAACGCTTGTACTACTACCAAAGCAATCCATGTGTTGTAAATTTTTACGTGCACACCCGTACATATACATGGGATAAGAGCTGCATAAATTAGTGTAGAAAGATGCACTTTACGATAACATGTTTGTGATATCAGAGGCTGCGTTTGGATAGAAAACGGGAGGTTCTCCGGGTTCTTTGATGTGATAGATTAATTCTAGTTGTATTTGGATGAACTAAAAATGTAATGATTACAAATAGGTTCTAGGGGTGTTTGGATAAAAAGTTAGAACCGGAAATATAAAATATATTTTTAATAAAAATAAAACTTATTTAAATTTAAAAATTATATCAAATGAAATAAAATTAATTTTATAAAGTAACATTTTCATAAAAATATATTTAATAAAATTTATCGGTTAAAACAATTAAACAATAATATAAAAGTAAACTCACAAAATATTATTTTAGTAATAATATTCTCATAAAACGATTTTGTTTAAATAATTATTAATTATACTAATAAAATAATCTATATGATAAGCTAGAAAAAAAAGTTGGGAAAAAAATGTAAAAAAAGTTGGAAAAGGAAACGTAAAAAAAAAAGAACGGCAAAAAATAGAAAAAAGTTCGAAACAAAAAACGTAAAAAAGAAGAACGCCTAAGTAAAAAAAAGTTGGAAAAAAAAAACGAAAAAAAAAGTTGTAACAGAGCATAGTAAAAAAGATGGAAACAAAAAACGAAAAAAAAAAAGGTGCAACAACGTGCTTTTGCAACACTGTGCGGAAAAAAAAAAGGAAATAGAAAACGAAAAAAAAAGGTTGCAATAGCGCTTGCAACATTGTGCGTTCCCTCAGGAACCGCAGGGTGGAACCACGGGTCACATGACCTGGGGTTCTATCCTCGGGTTCGCTGTCTGGTTCCCCAAACTGTCACGTCATTTGAGGAATCAGGGTGGAACCGGAGCTGGTTCTGACTCCGATTTCACTTACCAAACTAGGCCAGAAGAAACAATGAACTCAGAGTTTCTTTGTTTGTAAGAAAATGATGGAAGTTTTTATTTTTCTTTTATCTTTGAATCTTTTCAGGGAAGATTTCTGCTAAATTAAATACATATGGTGATTACATCATCCACATGCACTGTTCTAATTTATTTACAATGGCAAAGAAGACAGACCACACACACAAGAGCAAGAATTCCTGTTCTTTTTAGCACACCTCTCCACATGCAGTGACTCCCTCCAGCCAGCAATATCGAAATCTGCAACCCAATTGAGTTCATAGTGAAATGCAACTCCAGCTGGAGCTCAAATCCCCAATCGGATCACATCTTCCATTGTGCAACATGAGGACTCATCAGAGTCATCATTTTTAAATATCTGGTTTGAAGATGGTAGCAAAAGGCCGAGAGGAGAAAACAAATTAATCAGTTTCACTGAGTTGAAGACCATTCAGCTTGAAGGTTCTTTCCCAAGCAAATTACTGACTCCGTCAACATGAGCAACCTTGTAACTGGAGCCAAGAGAACCAAGTTTGATGTCAACTCAGCTGACGACCATTGACCTTTGTGCAATGCAGGCAAATGTTGACAATCTGAGCAGTCGTGTAAACTGACTCCAGTTCTTACTCTCCATCTCTTAACAATTAGCATCCTTTTCTTCCATGTGCAGGCTTCCACTTGCATGCACACACCTAAATTGACACTCCGGAGATGCTTTAATACAGGCAAATTGGTTTTGTTCCTGCTTCCTTCATGCAGTGAGTCTTTGCTGCTTGTTGACAAATTTGGTACCTTAATCCATTGCCGTTTCTGGAGAATACACCTTTTTCTTCGAGGTACAGTTCTGCTTGAGCACACAGATCCTTCACTGAGGATTACCACATGCATCATGCCCCCCTCGTTGCAGAAATGCCTGTTTAATTCTTTGCCATTTGTGCAGAATGCACCTTTTTCTTCCAGGAACGGGTCTGTTTGAACACACAGATCCATCGCTGAAGATTATTCCACATATATCATGTTCTTCCTCATTGGATATATTCTTCGGTGCCTGAATCCTTTGCCATTTGTGCATAATGCACCTTTTTCTTCCAGGAACGGGTCTGTTTGAGCACACAGATCCATCACTGGAGATTATTCCACATATGTCATGTTCTTCCTCATTGGATATATACTTCGGTGCCTGAATCCTTTGCCATTTATGCATAATGCACCTTTTTCTTCCAGGAACGGGTCTGTTTGATCATCGCTGAAGATTATTCCACATATATCATGTTCTTCCTCATTGGATATATTCTTCGGTGCCTGAATCCTTTGCCATTTGTGCATAATGCACCTTTTTCTTCCGGGAACGGGTCTGTTTGAACACACAGATCCATCACTGAAGATTATTCCACATATGTCATGTTCTTCCTCATTGAATATATACTTCGGTGCCTGAATCCTTTGCCATTTGTGCATAATGCACCTTTTTCTTCCAGCAACAGGTCTGTTTGAACACATGGATCCATCACTGAGGATTATTCCACATGCACCATGTTCTCCCTCATTGAGCATCTTTGGCATCTGAATCCTTTGCCATTTGTGCAGAATGCACCTTTTTCTTCCGGCTACAGGTCTGTTTGAACACACAGATCCATCACTGAGGATTATTCCACATGCATCATGTTCTTTCTCGTTGCTTATATACTTCGGCGCCTGAATCCTTTGCCATTTGTGCGTAATGCACCTTTTTCTTCCAGGGAGGGGTCTGTTTGAACACATAGATCCATTATTGAGGATTATTCCACATATATCATGTTCTTCCTCATTGGATATATTCTTCGGTGCCTGAATCCTTTGCCATTTGTGCATAATGCACCTTTTTCTTCCGGGAACGGGTCTGTTTGAACACACAGATCCATCACTGAAGATTATTCCACATATGTCATGTTCTTCCTCATTGAATATATACTTCGGTGCCTGAATCCTTTGCCATTTGTGCATAATGCACCTTTTTCTTCCAGCAACAGGTCTGTTTGAACACATGGATCCATCACTGAGGATTATTCCACATGCACCATGTTCTCCCTCATTGAGCATCTTTGGCATCTGAATCCTTTGCCATTTGTGCAGAATGCACCTTTTTCTTCCGGCTACAGGTCTGTTTGAACACACAGATCCATCACTGAGGATTATTCCACATGCATCATGTTCTTTCTCGTTGCTTATATACTTCGGCGCCTGAATCCTTTGCCATTTGTGCGTAATGCACCTTTTTCTTCCAGGGAGGGGTCTGTTTGAACACATAGATCCATTATTGAGGATTATTCCACATATATCATGTTCTTCCTCATTGCACACATACTCTACTGCTTTAATCCTTTGCCATTTGTGTAGAATACACCTTTTTCTTCCTGGAACGGGTCTGTTTGAACACACAGATCCATCATTGAGAACTATTCCACAAATATCATGTTCTCCCTCATTGTAAAGACACACATCACGATGCAGTGAAGATTTAGCTTTACATAGTGTACTTTCCGTTGAACTCGGTACAACTTTACATAAATGAGCTTCTTTTGTTTCAGAACCCAATTTTTCAAAGTTAGATTTGTCGACTGGAGCAGAGCCATTTCCATAGAAAGCATTAGACAAAGACAACTTATCGTCCAACCCTCTGACCCGTCTTTGTGATGACTTGGTACCTGTAATCTTCCTTCCTTTATGCTCAGTACATCTTTTCATTCCATCATATGGTTTTTCTGTAGAGATATATCCATTAGCAATAGCCATCTCACAGATTTGATTATTACTGATTGATTCCACTTTGTCATATGAAGAATCTTCACAAGATTTGTTGCCTGATTTCTTATGAAAAAAGGTGTACTTCCATGATTGCAGTTTATCCAAAGTGGCAGAAATCAAGCTACTAGACTTATTCTCCAGTGTCAACAGGATATCTTCATGTCGACAAACACCATTACGACGTTTGTTCCATGCATAATCAAAAAGTTCAAGTAACTGGGCCTCCATCTTCTCAGCTTGATTTTTGCAACTCATCTGCTTGCAGACAAGAAGTATGTAAGCATACAATAATTACAATTGAGGAAACATCGTTGGAACAATGACAATATAAAAAAGTGATGGAAAAAATTATTAACCTCTACTTAAGTACCAAACTATAAACATCTAGTTGTCTTAGTCGCTAAGGTTTGAATTGTTTGCTACAGAAAGGCACTTGCAGACCATAAGTATGCCTATGCCAGTTCATAGCAGAAATTTCACCTTTTCTTTTTTGCCTTTCATGTGCCAACTAACCAAACATGGCAAGACAAAGTACTAAACATCAATCTGACGTTTAACTTGACATTATCATGATGGATTGTTAGCTTGAAAAGAAAGCTTCAAGACATGACAGAACAAGATGAATGAAAGAAACTTCATAACCAAATACAACATAAAAACTTGACTATGTGCCACCCAAAAAATCCAAATGGCAATTTTCATATCCCGTTAAACCAAGACAGTACATCTGTTTTTTAAGGGAAGTTTATCTTAATATTTAGTGGCATTAGAAGTCAGGATTTTACTTGTAATGGTATCCTTAGTTTATAATACAGTGCTATATTTACTATTGCAGTGCAAAAATATTTACAGACTCAATCTAAATCTTTGTATATGTAGGCACTGATAGCAATCACTGAATTCTCAGCACAATATGGATCTTATGAATAGGTTTCATGATTCATAAGCAACAATCTATAATAGAGAGATTGATACTTACAGGAGACCATCGATACACTATCGAACCACCCTTTGAAAATACATCATTCAAAACTCGTGCTCCATTCTGAAGACAAGACCTCTTACTTACATTTGTAATAGTTGATGCACATTTATGATCTAAATGAGATCCTGCATGCCCAAGATCTTGAAATTTTGTTCTAGCATTCTCAGATTGGCCAATGTGCAGAGAAAGTATTTTACCTAATCCGTTATGCAGCTTCTGAGACCAAACAGTAAACATTCAGCTCAATCTTCATCTACGAATAATTTGAACTCATTATAGATGAACAATATGTAGAAGGATACTTACAAGAGCCCATTGGTAGACAACTGGATAACTCTTTGAAAACATCTCACTGAAAAATCGTGGTTCACTCCAAAGACAATAGCTCTCACCTGATTTTCTAATAGTTGTTGGACTTCCATGGTCTAAATGGGATCCTGCACGCCCATAATATTGTAGTCGTGTTCTAACATTAATAGAGTGGCCAAGATACACAGCAACAATTTTATCTGACACACATTCATTTAGACGATCATCATTATTAGAAGAAGTCACTGCCACACCTAGCTCATAGAGACCAGGGAATGAACAATTAGCAGGGAGATTATGAATTCTATATTTCTCAACTCCATCTTTTCTCAAAGAATAATCCTCCCAATCAGATGGTCCGATGAGAACCTGAATAAATAGAGAGAGGACATCAATTGCTGACATAATTTGGAGAAGAAAGATCGTAATAGATGTGTAACAACAGACAATAAGGAGACATCTGCAATCTGTGATTTCTAGCATACGGAGACTATCTAGTTAGTCGTGCATCATGATACATATTATAAATTAGAAACTGAATCTAAAATGAAGTAAATGCATCTGAAACCTTTTTTTCCTCTAGAGGTAGTTCATCTCTTGAACAATAACTATTTATGCAATCATATGAAATATGAAGCAAGCATGGAATGTCCATATGAGATGTCAATAATGTAGGAGCCTCCCAAATTACAAGAAACCCAAAAAAAAAAAACCATAAAATCTTTCATGCAGATCCCATTAACTTGCTAATAAGAATCCAACTTCTTATCAACTACTACTTGTACTTGTTGCCTTGTTCAGTTTTTTGTCAAGGAATTCATGAAGCAGCGTAAGAAAAACATGAGAAAAAAATTCACCTGGGAACAGAAACAACAGATGACATAATGCATACTAGCTACCGATGAAAAATCGGTAAGTTAAGCTAAAAATCGATTTTTTGTTTGAAGGGAAGGATGAAAATGGTACTCATCCAGATACAAAGTCTTAAGTGTGGCAATTGCACATATAACTCGACTGCACTTATTGTTAAACCCCAGTAAAATTAAGCATGCCCTAAAAGAGCAGCAACTACCAAGAGTTCATCTTAATCTGCATTAATTGCTTCACCAGATCATCATATACACAACTTAATAGAAGAACTAAGGAAAGAGCACATTATGGAAGACCTTCCAGTCGGAGAAAAGTGAGTCGTGCTTGGTGCGCGGGCAATCCTCCCGCTTGATCCTGCCGCCCGGCGGCCTCGGCCTCAATCTGGCCATTGCCGCCCTCGCGGCGGTCATCATTCTTTTCCTTATCATCTCGATTGCTGTTTTCGCCGTCGTCGACTCTGCAGGAATACTTCGATGCGGAAAGAGACAGTACCGCGGCCGGTGGCGGCATGTACGTGCGCATGCATGATGCATGCGTCGTGCACCGCCGGCGGTTGCGCGCACGTAGGGCAACTGCTACCCGCAACCGTTCCATAGTTACTTCTTTTTCCATTGTTCTAAACATGATCTCTACTTCAGCTATGTATACACGTATACAATGCAATAAGCCAATAATAATAATACAGATGTTTACACGTTTACACTTCATTTGTTAAATTTTTTCCCCTTAAAATCGTGAAATTTTATATTTATCTCTAAATTATAAAACATAAATCTAAACTTTTCTCGATTAACTAATTTAATCCACCAATCTGATTTTTTATTTTCTAAAATTATTTTAATTTATAAATTACTATTTTATCTTTCTTTAAAAATAATAGAGAAAGAGAAAGATAAGAGAGAGTAGAGAGATGCTAGAGAGAAAAAGTAGAGAGAGAAAAGAGAAGAGTTTTATTTTTAAAAGAGAGTATAATAATAATTTAATAAATTAAAATAATTTGAAAAATAGAAAATCAAATTGGTGGATGAACTGATCAATAAAAAAAAATCTAGACATTTTGTTTGATTTTATAATTTAGGGATAAATCTAAAATTTTACGATAGTTCGAGGGGTAAATAAAAATAATCCTTAATACCTTTCGTTATTATTTTAAACTAATAAATACATAAATAAATATGCATTAAAAATAAAATGTTTCATTTTCTATATCTTACTTTTTAAATTTCTAGATCTTATTTTCTTTTTAAATGATAATAAAGGGTAAATTTGTAATTGGATAAATCAAAGGGAGTAGGGATAAATTTTAATTTAAAGGTTAAAGTGAAAATTGGCGATCGTTAAAGAATAGATAAATATGAAAAAAAATGGTCAAGTGGGATTTGAAAAATTCAAACCTACATGCAACTCTGTAACTCGATTTGAATTTAATTACAAATCGAGTCAGGTGGAACGTGATCGAGTTCATTGGGTCGTCATTACCCATATAACGTGCTCTCTCTCTCTCTCTCCTTCTTCTTCCTTCATTCTTATTTATCTTTTTTCTAATTTTTTGTTTATTTTTTTATCAATTTCTCTCTCCTCCTCTTATCTAACCTCTACTTATATTTTTATTAGTTATCTCTAACAACTTCTCCGAATCTAACATCCACTTCCCTGTAATCTAACATCTACCACAAAATAGTTTAAAATATTCTCTAACAATTTCTCCATCACATAGTATCTACGGTTTTCTTATTTCTATGAATTTCTCTCTCTTCCTCTCTAACCACTTCTCACTCTCTCGTTCTAACCTCTTCCACACACAAGGTAGTTACAATTCTCCTCTTATCTCACCTCCCCATCATCCCACGACTCTATGACAATTTACAACATCCAGACTTCATGACACTATATCAACTTCTTTGCTATTTAAGAGAATTTTTTTTTTGTGATACTAAAAAAATTTAATGCAAGGAATTATTTTTTCTTAATCAGGTGACGTAACATTTTCTTCTACAACTGCTTTCAAAATTTATGTCAACTTGAAGACTGATTATATAATGTCTTTGGTCGAAAGATTTGTTGAATATAGGATCTCGAGATTATTTTGATGATCATAAATTTATGAGGGAACTGAGCTTGAACTAATGAATTTGTTGAGCTGATTTCTGCAATACAGGATATTCAGGTTCAGAATATGATAGGTCGACCAAAGTTAAAGAACGTACGGACTATGCACATAGAAGACATATCAGAAGAACTCTTTATGTGCAGTGGTCGTCCTAAGCATATGAAGTGGTCGACCAATATTGAAGGAGAATGCATGTGAAGAGGAGTCAAAGGCTGAACGGTCGACCAAAGATATAAAGAGGACGACCGAAGAGAAGGACTTAACAGGAGAGGTCGTCCGATGAAGAAAAGTGGGCGACCTAAGTTATCACACTTATAATCCAGAGGATGGAGAACAGACGGTCCAAGGAGAGGTGGACGCCCAGTGCGAAGACTTAATCGAAGAAGACTCTTGGCTAAGCAAAGGAGAGGTCGTCTGATATTGAAGAGAGGACGACCGAAGATCTGAGGTTGAAGGCAATGGACGTCCAAATAGGTCAGGGTGAAGACAGTGGACGACCAGATGATTGCCAAGGCTGGAGTGGATGTCCGAAGGTT
>LTAE01009310.1:0-18825 GCA_001647135.1 Pontederia paniculata
CCCCCCCTCTTGGTGCCATTCCAAATCCTACATGATATAAATTTTAAATGTGATCTTTAATTGGATTTGTTTTCCAGATGATTTTAATGTTTTATGGATCTATTTTCACTCACTGAGTCATTTATGCTCACCGCTTTATTTGTATTATTTTGTAGGTGACTGAGGAGGTACTCCTCGGATATTATTGATTGCTTGCATGCTCACGGGGCGCTAAAAGAGAAAATTAATTAGGATGTGTGTGATGGATTGGAGAGGACGAGTGATGTTATTCTCTTTTATTGCCGTTTCTTAGACTTTAGCCTCCCATTTTGCCTATTATATCATTCTTGTGATGGAGGATTGTTGGACTCTCATTTTGGACATTCGTCCCACTTATTTTTTATATGTTCCGATTAGATCTTGATATGTAAGTCGGGCATGACCCGTTATATCTCTTGTATTTGTCGCATGGACAAGTTTTTAGCAAAGGTCATGTCGAAATTTCAGAAAATCCTAGAGTTAGAATTATTTCTAATTGTTGTGTCTTGAGATTGAATTTGAATTAGTGAAAGGTCAAAACAACCCTTGTCACGCTCCGGGCGTCGGGTTCGGGGCGTGACAAGGCCACTGCTAAGTATGCAAATGACATAATATCATTCCAAGATTTTGAAACTTTGGTATTACAAATAACATACACTAAAACAAGTTGATATTACAATACACATAACATGATATCATTCCGACAAACATATACAATATTTCTCTATTTTTTTCTTTGAATTGCATATTCCCACGACACAATCTTATTGAGCCGACCTACTAAAATAATAATATATTTGTCTCCTTTTATCTTTGTGTTGCAAGTGCTTTGTCATTATTAAGCAATCCTCTTAAAATAGCCTTGTGTCAGCCTTCTATGGGTGGATCTAATCATTGAAAAAAATCACAATTTCGAGATGATGATTTAGTTTGAAATGAAAGTAAACATGTTGTTAGAAATAGTCTATACATCCATACAAATAGAATCATGAAACATAATTTTTATATGCTGAAAATTGAGGGAATCCCCAAAAGTGTCATCCTGGATTATTATTGGTCCATAATGTGTTTAACATTGTCGTCGCTTCATAGCCACAAAATGGAGTATCCTCCAAGCAACATGAAGGATATGAAAAATAAGAGGTAGAAGTTGACATCTTAATTTGTTTAATGTACCTAAAAAACAAATTGATATGAAAGTTACATAATGCAAAAAGAAAGAAAGAAAAATAATTTGCTTCAATTAAAATTTTAATAAGTCATATAACCAAAAGAAAGGTTAATTTTTTCTTCCAGACGACACAAGCAATTGAGGCTGCCATCTCTCACATATTACAATTTAACGCAAACCAAAACATAACCTGAAAGCTTCGTTATAAAAGAAAAAAGATTGAATTGATGTTAAAATGGAATTGCAATTAAAACATGGTTTCTCGTTTGAAACGCATTTGCATCGACTCACCATAAGAAAAAGAGGTTGAATCAATGTCAAAGCGGAATTGACATCAAATTACAAAGAACTAGTAATTTACCAACATTTACCAAGAAGTGATTGTAGCTATTAGATTAAACATTTACCAACATTTATCAATACTTAAAAAAAATTGCCATGCAAGTCAAAATTGTATAGTAGAAAGTTTATATTTAACCTAATAATGAATTTTAAGAAAAAGCATAACCTTTTGTCATATATTAGATTAAAACAAAAGAGAGATCAAAGGCTACGATTGGCGTCCAAGGATCCAAAAATAGATTAAAAATCATAGATCGAAGCATTTACAAAAAAAAGCATCCCTAGTAGTTTTTTTCATAGATTTATGAATAATAAAAAGGAGACCCGGGAATAGCAATGGCATCCAATGAGGCAAAATTAAATGAAAAAAAGTACTTTCGAAAGCCTTACATAAACATGTGTAAGATTTTAGAAGGTAAAAGGAAGATTATGACGAAAAAACATATTTTTTCAAAAAAAGATCAACAATAAAAATAAATTGACACAAAAAATAGAAGAAAGACATACTATTCAAGTTGATGTCAATAGTGACGTTGAGGACAAAACTTTTGAGGCGATGTAGCTGAACAAAATAATCCTAGATGGTGAAGTAAGAAGCAAGATGAATGGTGAAAGGAGAAAGAGAGAATGATATCAGTCAAAAAAATTACCTTATGGATAAAAAACCGTTCCTAAACTGTTCAACGACTATGGATAAAAAAACTGCTCTTAAATTGATTTTGCTGAATAATATTCACCCTTTTAATTATTTATAGACAGGTGGATGGAGTACCATAGATTTAGAAATCTATGGTACTTCATACTTGTGGAGTCAAGACGGCTCCACAAGTTCCTTAACCTATTGTTGCAAATCACTGTTCAAATTATGCACATGTGATGGCATCCCTATAGCTTGACAGCTCTAGGGACTCCACCTCTTTAGTCACCTGAAATACATATGCAACCATGTCCTCATAGCCATATCGCTTAAGAGGACCTAATTGTTTGCGAGGACGTCCAACAACAATTGACGTCACCTCTTCCAATTGCTATACAATTGTTCTTTAGGTTCTATCTCTTCTAATTATTGAACTTGAGGTGATAATTTTGCATCATCCCTGATTGGAGTTATCTCAAACTCCACATGTTTGTTGACATTCTCATATGTTGAATCAACAACCTCTACTTTTGACTGAAGCATTGAAGTTTCATCAAAAGATATATTTCTACTGTGGATGACCTTATGCTTTAATGAGGACTAGATTTTGTAGTCTTTTACACATACATCATATCCCACAAATACTCCTTCCTTGGCCCATGAATCAAGCTTTCTTTCGCCAACATGGTAATAAGGAGGACAACAAAAAAAATTTAGAATATTATAATCAACAAGATTTTCATACCATATCTCAATAGGAGTTTTCAGATC
The DNA here is from genome assembly GCA_001647135.1 of Pontederia paniculata. NCBI lineage: Eukaryota > Viridiplantae > Streptophyta > Magnoliopsida > Commelinales > Pontederiaceae > Pontederia > Pontederia paniculata. Next base: position 2,940 of record LTAE01009310.1, read on the forward strand.
AATTACAGTAGCAGGACTCCAATTCACCAAGTAACAAGTTGTATTGACAATCTCAACCCATAACATTTTGTTCATGTGAGAATTCGAGAGCATGCACCATGCTCTTTCCATAAATGTTTTGTTCATGTGTTATGTAACTCCATTCTGCTATGGCTTGTCTTTGATGATGTGATGTTTGACAATGTCTTCAATATTTCATAATTGATCAAACTTAGAAAAATAGAACTTTAAGCCATTGTTTATTCGAATGCGCTTCATTTTCTTCAGCATTTAATTTTCCATGAGAGTCTTTCACTATTTGAAAGCTTCAAATGACTCGCTCTTGTGCTTCAACATGACTACCTATGTCATTCTTGAGTAATCATCAATCACGGACATGAAGTACTTGGAACCTCTTAAACATGGAACACGAGAGGGACCCTAACAATCAGCATGAATGTAGTCGAGTGTAGCCTTCGTACTATGCATTGTTTTATCGAATTGAAGTCTTTGTTGTTTGCTGAAGATGCAATGCTTGTATAAGTTAATTTCATATATCTTCTGACCATCTAGAAGATCATGCTTGCTAAATATGCTCATCCTTTTCTGGCTCATATGTCCAAGCCACATCTGCCACAACTTGGATGTTTCAGATTCTTATTTTGATGAACAAACTACATCAACAATACTAGATATTGTTGTCCTTCGTAGTATATACAAGGGCTTTTACTTGAATCCCTTCATGACTAGAACATCACCTTTGGTGATGGTGAAGATTCCTCCAACAACATTGATCTAACATCCTTTAGAGTTCAAGACCTCTAAAAATATTAGATTCTTCTTTAGTTATGGAACATGACGAACATATGCCGAAGTCTTCATCAAATTATCATGAGATCTAATCTGGATTGAGTCGGTCCCAACTATTCTGCAAGTTGCATTGCCCATTATGATGTTTTGACCATCAATTTTTTGAAAAATCGAGAATCAGTCTTAAATCATATGATTGGGGTATCCTGAATCAAGAACCCAACTTTTCTCGAGACATTTTTAATTGGTCACAACAAGAACTAAATCATCATATTCTAATTCTTTGTCTTGATGTATAATCGCAGGGACCATGGTCTTCTTCTTCTTAGGACAATTCCTCTTCTAGTGGCTCGGCTCCTTGAAGTAGTTCATATGTCCTTCGGATTTATTTTCTTCTTGAACTTCGGCTTGCCTTCTTAGAATTCGGGGGCATGTCCCTTCAACATTGGTCACCAATCTTGGTCCTGAGTTTCCACATATTTATCAGATGCCCTATGTCTTAGTTCACGAGTATGGAGAGTCGATTTTACTTCTTTCAAAGTTATAGAGTCTCTTCTAATGATCAGATAATGAACAAAATTTTCATCCGAAATAGGAAGAGAGACTAACAAAAGTAGAGTTGCATCTTCATCCTCGATTTTCACATCTATATTTCTTAATTCCATCAACAGAGTATTCAATTAATCAAGATTATTTTTTAGAGGAGTAACTTCTTGCATGCGGAGGGCAAATAGACATTTCAATAGAAACTTATTGGTCAAAGACTTCGTCATATAGAGACTCTCAAATTTCAATCACAGACCAATCGTCATTTCTTCATCTATGACTTTGATAATCTCCTCGTTCATCAGATACAACAATATCATGGAGTGGGTCTTCTCGTCTAACAACGTCAAATCCACGAAAGTACTTATTTCTATTGATCTTCCCTTTGAATCTCCTTCCATCTTCGATTTGTCTTTCTCGATCTTCGCGATCGACGCTCATATCCCTTGTCGTTTCATAAGTGCTCGCATCTTGATCTGCCAGAGATTGAAACTATTTCGTTTGGTGAACTTTTCAATCTTCACATCGTACAACATCATTTCATCTGATGGAGGATATAGTTTGTTGCAGATATGAGTAAGAGAGAAAGAGAGACAATATCACACAAAGAAGAAGACATGCGAGATTTACGAGGTTTATCTTTAATTGAGCTACGTCCTCAAGCGGCGACTAAATTCTCTCGTAGATATGAAGATAATAACAGATGATACAAGATACAGAATAATCCAAATCCTAAGGCAAAATAAGTTTATATAGAAATTCCCAATACAAAATAAGAAATAGAGACCTCCATATGGGATGGGCGGCTTCCACTCCAATTCTTTGAAAGGTTATGATCCATAGGGGGTTATATGGGTTTATCACCGGGATAAGATTCAAGGCATAATCAACAAAATAAAATAAAATAAATAAAATATTTGGATAGACTTTCTAATCTATGACATGTCCAAGAATTGAGTAAAGGGGGGTTGGACCTTTTCCTCCTTTCTTTCTTCTCCGCCATCAAAGTCGTCTACGAGTAGCAGCCGCAAAGCACTAAGGAAGCTTTAATTGGCCACGCTTCGACACTAATTGGTTCATCAGAGCCTATGACGATGACGAGTGCGATGGGGCATTCACATTGGTGGATTTCGTAGAGCTGCACAGTTCTGAGTTGTGCATCAACGCTGGCGCATTGAGGAGAAATCTGACCTCGATGAACTAATTCGTTCGCCTTTCATTTTCCAATAAGCATCTAAATCATCTAGTGACACTTTCAAAATAGTTGGCACTAAGAGTTTTGGGATATTTATATGTAACAATGTTATTGTTCATTTGACCTCCTTAAGTTGTAATCATGGAGTTTATCGGCAATCGCACTTTGTATTCTATTTCGTGGGGGCAATGATGAGTTCTCAGGCTTTGGAGTTTTGGGGTGGAGTGATTATTGTGTATTAATTTCCTTATATGTACTTGCAATGATGATTCTTCCTTGTGTTGCTTGATGTCGTTGCCGGAGCAAAGGAAGATGACTTGAGCTCGCAACTGTTCGTTGATTCAAGAGTTCGCCATAGACCATCAAGTTTGTGACGGCTTCACACAATTCCTTTTGGGTGAGTATTTGATATGCTAGTGAGTATTTTTTTTTCATATTTAAAGGTGGTGATTTAAGGATTTGAGGGTGGTTTTGTGCTTTCCATCTCCCCCTTTCTTTCATGTGAGTAGTCATTGAAACTAAAGAAGAGCACCGACTAACACCTTCATGTTAGGTTCTGGAACGACAAGTAGCAATGAACAAAGCCGAGAATAGGTAATTGACCCACTTATGAAGGTGTATAATTGTGTGTGTGTGTATATATATATATATATATATATANAAGGATATTACTATCTAATGTCAGTTTAATTCAAGAAGGATGCATGTGGGAGCTAAATGAATTATATATGTTAATCTATAAATTTTAGCTCTCAACTATCAAGGTTAAGGAAGTGGGTGGATTAATATGAATATGGTTGTATCGATATACATATGATATAGGTATGAACATAATTGATAATACAAATGTAAGATCGCATATATATATATATATATATATATATATATATATATATATATGTATATATATATATATATATATATATATATATGATAAGTACATGAAAAGTCACAAGTATGCATCAATTGAAATCTAAATTTTGATATTTTGCACATTTATCTTGTTTATTCTTCGAAGATGTACACACCTTTGCATTTGTTTTGACAGAACTCAAGTATCGCGAGGAAATGGCGAAAAACCATGGGTGGAGGATGCAATACGACCTGACCGCATTAATCAATACAACCATATTGACCGCGAGAAGTTGAATAGAAGTACTTTGGGAAGATTTCGGTTGGGTCGTATCAAACGATACAGTCGTATTTTCTCTGCCGACGAGATCATATTCTTTAGGATGACCGTATTGGTGGTGACGAAAGGACTTCGACCCAATTGTATTCAACAATATGGCCGTATCATTTGGCGACGTTGATTCGACCCTCAACTCGATACAACTCGTACTGATTTTGACCCCACCTATATTGGCTTATCTATAATGACGTGTTTCGAATTATTTTTGGAGTATTTTGATAATTTGTATGGGAAAAATCTTGAGGGGTTTGAAAATATAAAAGGGAAGAAAACAATGTGTTTGGGAACGGAAGGCTATCGAGAGGGAATAGATCTGGATATCGTAAACTTTCAGAGATCAGGACTTATTTATGTAATTTCATACTTCTATGTGCTTTTTATTTTCGAATATGATTGGTCTATTTTTCATGATGAAATCTTTAATCATGTTTTGCATGATGTGCGGCTAAATTCTCTATGTTATAGGGTTTGATGAAATTTAGGGCTTTCGGTTGATTTTATTCATTATGTCTATGTGAGTCAAAATTTTCATTTGGTGATTCTTATCTCTCCAATCTAAATGTGATTAGCTACCCATTTAGATTGCTCTAGGTCAACATAGTGGTGAAAACCCCTTTGTTGATTAGTAGCCTTCACCAAATGACCTATGAATGCTTGTCCTAGAAATAAGCATCATTCATAGACCATCACCATCGTATGAGCTTTATGTGGTTAATTTGATATGGTATGATATGAAAATGCATGCATATTGAATATAGCTAGATTACATATTACCTTGAAAAAGATATATGCGATAATATCTTCTGAACCATATTGACTCACATAACAAATTACTTTAAAGAAATCAATGGATTGTTCCTAAATGGAATCAACCCTAGGGTATCTTCATATATTGTGAAAACCATGTCAGTTTCATGTTCCGATTAGTAATAATAGTGTTAGATTCATATCTTTGCATATTTAATATTACTTTGTTCATAATTAATCCGAGTGTAGATAATAATAATTTCATCATAAATTTAATACTTGAATCATCTTTCTGTGTGTACGATCTTTTATTATATAGGATTTTGTACACTTGTAGAAGTTCTATCAATGTATACACGAGTAGGTGCAAGAGAAGAAAAGGACAATATGTGAAGAACAAGAATAAGTAAACATATTAGGTAATGATGAGATGACACAAGTAAATTTAATAATGATTAAATAATGGTGTGTACAATCAGACTTGAATTTGATAAATTTATATTAATATGGTAATAATATTGTGATGTGACTCTTTGATGACTATAATAATGAAAGAAAGTAACTTAGAAATGATTGGAAGGACATGACAAAATATTATATTATATTAAGTATTTTTTAGATATTTCAAATAACAATTATCTAATTATATTAGGTAAGGATTTATTTAAAAATATGAATAATCTGATACTTATGAATTATCATTATTTAGTAATCCAAAAATGTTCAAATAATGAATATATTATTATTATTTTGATCCTTATGATCACAAGATATATTATTACACACAAGATATGTATGTGTAATTAAGTTACATTTAGATGAAAGGACGTTTCAAGCTGCTATTATATAACACACAATATATGATAGGATGCACCAATAAAACTTAATCATATGTATGAATAGGTTCTCAATTTATTAACTTGCTCGGATGTGAGAGACCAAACGAGGTCCAGTGTAGTCGAGGTGAATGAATTTCACAATCTTATATATAACCACACCGCTAGTGATTTAGTTAAATTATTTCTTTAGCTCATGTGATTAATTATATTATTGTCTTTTGAGTTATTGTCATGATATGTGGGATTAAATTTTATGATGTTTTCACGGATTTCGTTATGTGATTTTCACGGATTCATATGTGACATTTTTATATTATCATGAATTTTTTGGATGTGTGATTGCGTGATTGTTATGAATCATGCATGAAAATCTATTTTTTATATGAATTAATATCTTAAAGGGTATTATGACATTATCATGCATTTGCATTAGAGCATACATGGTGGCTCGCTTGGTATTGGGAGAATCATTTTCGGGCACGAGTTATGATTATGCAGACTGTTTGACCTCTCATGGAAAATGACGTGATGATTATATGTTGAATTTTTTGTGACGGGAGAGTCAATCACGAACATGAGCAATGATTGTGCGGGATGTTTGAACTCTCTTGGAGGACGAGGTGAGGTCATTTGTGGGCACGATTGGCGTCGGTTGTTTGACCCCACTCATGATGGATACTATGAGATACACATATGATAGGTATGAGATGTGCTTGTAGATGGCAAGTAGTGTCATAACGTATAGTTATTGGATCATGCATAGTATGTTTTAACTTTGCGTCTAAATTGCAAGTATGTTCATATAAAAAAAAAGTACGTATGATATGATGATATGGTTGACATTTGATTATGAATTTCAAAATGTAATTTTTGTTTCAGATTTTTTTCAGCTTTTATATTTTGTGGAATCTCTATTCTCACTAAGTTTATCCATGTTCATCCCTCTATTTGTATTATTTTTATCAGTGTCAAAGAGGATGTTCTCCTTAGATATTATTTGGCATGCTCACAAGGCATTAAAAGGAAAAAATAAATTAGAATGTGCGTGAGAGATCAGAAATGATGAGTGATATGCCATTTCCTTTCTAGTTATTTATATAGACATTTACCTATTCTTTTTGAACTCTAATTCATTTTTATTGTCATTGTTGTGGTGAAGTATGGTTGGACTCCCTTCTAGCATTTTCCCATTTACCTTTATTATATTTTAGTTGAACTTTAATATATGATTTGAACTTTGCCCATTCTATATATGTACTTGACAAATAACCATATTTTTACCAAATATCATGTCGAAATTTTTGACAAATTAAGAGTTAGATTTTATTTAGATCGTTAATTATTAGAATTAAAATTTGAATTATCGAAAACAACCTAGCCGAAATTAGACAAAAACCCAATTGTGAATCTTCAAAAAAAAAAAAATGAACTACGAGGGCAATTTTGCACTTTCACAAAACTAAAATAGTAAATAAAATATAACAAATAAAATATTTGGATGGACTTTCTGATCTATGACACTTTTAAGAGACTCTTATTTATGAGTCACGATGCTTCCTCATAATTATTTTTCTAAAATCTCTTCCTATTATTATTTGAAAAAAAATTCTCCCAATCTCTTACAATAACACTCGTTATAAATTTTAAAGATAATTAAAATAAATGAGTAAATTTTAATATTTTTTAAGATAACTAAAATAGATGAGTGTTAGGAGGATTTATTATTTTTCTTTTTCTATTAAATGCTTAGGAGCGGAAACTGCAATCCTGTTTTGTCATTTAATGAAGTCGCACCGATCGTCCATAATAGCAAATCACATAAAACAAAACGTACATAAAAACTGACTAATGTTAGCTATTAGGACGAATTAGTATTACCACCAAAGTTGTCAAGATCGAAATCTTAAGTAAAATCGTAAAGGGTCATAAGATCGAAAATCGTAAGATCGGATCGAGGATCGTAAGATTCTACGAATTAATAAAATAATATATTTATATATAAAATATATATATTTAACTCTTTTCTTTGCACTTAATTTTGGATTAGACTTCAATATATCATAATTTGATCAATTTGTAAGAAAAATCTATTGAACTCTATTTATATTCATTATTATTATCAAAATTATAAAAACTACTATTTTTAAATAATTAAAATATTTATTTGAGTTCGTATAGGATCGGATAATATCGTAAGATCGTACGGCATAAATTAATATCCTATTAAGATCTTACTCATAAGATCCTCACATTAAGATCGAGATCGGTGAGGATGCTCAAGATCGTAAAATTGTAAGATCTAGATCGAGATCTTGACAACCATGATTACCACTCGTGTGACATGAATTATACGATTACAAATAAAACTATTAAATTATTTTAATTGTTATTTTTTAAGAAGCACAATAATAATAGTAATAAATATAAAATGTTTCACATGATTCTGAAACCCATACCCTGCCTAAAAATGATCCGGCTACCATATGATTTTTGAGATTGAGAGACACACGGGCCTATCAAGATACCATTTTCATCTTGATATGAGAATTTAATGTACTACAAATCAGGAATCAAATGCACTTGGCAATGCTTAAATGACAATAATTTTACGGCAAAAAAAGAAGTTAACATAATTGAAATAATAAATTGTCGTAACTTATCAATCATGTCACACATATATTGGGGGTTGTCTTACTTTATTTTCCAATTACCATAATATTGTAAAAAAAGAGAGATTAATAAATATATTGGTATCGTATATAAAATATGTATATATGCGATTAAAAGGTTCATCTTTTTCTGTATTTACGGCAGGGATAATTTGGGCCACGTTTAACGGCATCAGATCTTTGGCCAAATCCTCCGTTAAATTTCCATCGGACGTCCCAGATGTATACGAGACACGACGCACGCAGGCTTTAGGGTTTTAGGAGGCTGCCAATTGTCGCGTATAAATTCGTCGACATTTCTTTACCAGATTCCAATCTCGCAGAGAGGAGAGAGAGAGAGGTCTTTGCTTGGAGCATACAAGATGAAGGTTGTGGCTGCGTACCTCCTCGCCGTCCTCGGCGGCAACGCCCAGCCGTCGGCCAAGGATCTCAAGTCCATCCTTGGATCTGGTATCCAAAATCGTACCCTTTTGGATATGTTTTTTTTTTGTTCTTTCTGGTTCGGGGTAATTTGTTCTGTGTGAACCTTTTGATCTGTCTGGTTCGTAGTGGGAGCCGAGGTGGAGGACGACAGACTGGAGCTCTTGCTCTCCGAGGTGAAGGGCAAGGACCTGGCCGAGTTGATCGCTGCCGGGAGAGAGAAGTTCGCCTCTGTACCATCCGGCGGAGGCGCCGCCGCCGCCTACTCCGCACCCGCCTACTCCGCCCCCGCCGCTGGCGGTGGTGCCGCTGCCGCAGCACCCGCCGCCGCTGAAGCCAAGGAAGAAAAGAAGGAAGAGAAGGAAGAATCCGATGACGTAAGTTACTTGCATTCATAAAAAAAAATCAGAATTTTCATTCTTTCAGTCTACTACGATTTGTAAAGTTGTGTTCTTTTTATTGTTCTGTTGCAGGACATGGGCTTCAGCTTGTTCGATTAAAGAGGTTCTTGTTCTGGTATCACTACTTTGGTCATAGTTTTTTAAGTCCTGATGTTTTGGTTCATCGTTATCTTTTTTGTTAATTTCGTGCCATCACATTGTATGTGTATGGAGAGTTAGAATTAGATGGAACTATGCTTGAGCCTTTTCTTGTTTTTACAAAAGAGTAAACGCATCCGAATGTTGTTCTATATTTTTGCTAAAGATCATTCTGTTTACCCACGTATTCCTAGAAATGATGAGTAGTCTTTTTGTGAAGCTGTGACAAGTGCCTACTGAATTATGTTTGTTCTAGCATTTACAGTTGGTTAAATGGTATCACATGAGTTTATGTTATTGCTCTGATGATGGTGTTTGAGTCAAATTTTACTTGGATTGATTTGTTCAAATTGTATTATGTGGAGGTAGATGATTGCTAATAGTTAATGATTAATGCTGTAACCAGGTTAAGTTTATCAGATATCGGTTGGGTTTCATTGAAAGTTTAACCCACATGCTATCAGGGTTTGTGCAGTTTGACTTTTTTAAATTTTGGTTGTGGAATTCCCTGGGAATAAGAGGGTTGCCATTAACATTTGGATGAAATGTGAATAAAAGAAACAAAAATGCTGTAGAGAATTTAAAATTGGTTTTAATGTTGGTACACCCTATTTATTTAGATGTATCGTGCACTCATTCTTCATGGACCATTAGATATGTTGTAATTAGGTAAAACTGAGAGCTGTTAATATGCAACCGCAGCCAACACATCTAATGATCCATGAAGAGTGGACGCACGGTACACCCAAACAAATAGGATGTACCAACACTAAATCCTTTAAAATTTATGTGTCGAGAACAATTTTCTTGTTATTGTAGAATTGTGATTCTACATAATTTCTAGAATTTTCTGAGTTCACAGGAATTCAGGTTATGTTGGATTTTGATCAATTTTGTTGTCTCTTGTGGAATTATGATTAGGTTAATCTTTAGGGGGGGTTTAGACTTTGTTTGGCCGGCAGCGTTTTGTCCGAAAATGTTTCTCAGCCAAGCGTCCCATGTGAGACACGGGACGCTCATGTGAGACACGGGACGCGTCCCATGTGAGACACGGGACGCTGGTAGGGCAGTGTTTTGGTTGTGAGCCAAACAGAGTCTAGTGCATTGCCTCTCAAAATTAGGTCGAATAGAAAAATTGTCAAATATGCACTCCCCAATTTACTATACATAAGTAATTCAACTTGGTAGATCAATTTATAATGTTCACTTATAAAAAAGATTACTAGGTAATATACATCTTTTTTATCAAAATACCCACTGAATTGAAACTTATAAATTCAGATAGCAAATTAACATATTTAAATAATTATTACCCTTTATAATAAAATGATTAATAATTATAGTTTAAAAATATAAGGTCTCAAGGGCTAACTATGGATTTGTTCACTTGTGGATAATATAAGAAGTCATCTTTGTTAGTCAATCCGAATTATCATCTCATAAGCAATGTACATTGTTAGACAATTCAAATTGTTTGCAGGTAATTTGGCGGGCTAAATAAATTATGCTTTGATTATTAATAATTTAGAAAGATTATTAATAGAAAAATGCTCGATTATTGAATCAACCAAATAAAATCCATCATTAACAGTGGAAGTTAATGAGCTTGGATTATTTTGACCAAAATACACCTGAGCTGTCAGCTGTAAGTTGCACTTTGAGTTCCTTGATCATATTGTGACTGCAATAATGTTTTAGATGAATACACGACCAGTGCTGTATGTGTTATTTGTCTTGGTCACGGCTTAAACATACATCCAGATTCCAGTGTGCTTTATAATGGTATCAATGTTTGGACTCTTTGCATTCATAATCCGTCTCTTGCGGTAATTATTTATATTTTGGGGACAAAAATGATTTTACTACGAAATGCAGTGTGGTACAACCTCGTCTCAATCAGCGCTCCGATCATATTCTCTGCTAGTGTGCAAGCTTGACAGCTGAGTCTCTGCGAGTTTGACAGCTCTGGGCACTAGCCGAGAAACAAATTACAATTTGATACTTGTTCTGGGTTTCCTTTTTATTTAAGATGAGTGGTCTCCCCGCTTTCTTGAGTTGTTTTTTTTTTCTTTTTTGGGATTCCTTGGAATTTTATTCATCTTTACACCTGCCACGCAAAAATGAAAATTTGTCAAATGCGGTTGCCAAACTATGTTCTCAGGAAGAAGAGCAAGCATCAAAATATGTTTCAGGATGAGAACCTTTTCTGCTTCACAAATATTGATGCCTCATGAATCCCTTATCGAACTTGTCACATGATGATACGTTAATAGTCTCAGCAAAGGCTAGTGATGCGGTTGCTAGCTTGGAGAAGTATAACAGGTTAACTTAGCAATCATAGACAAATGAGTTTATATATCACTAAGGACATTGGTCATACCTACTTATAAATTTTAGCTCAATCTCTGCTGCTCCAAATGCAAACTTTTAGAACAACTTATAACATATTGGAAGAAAATGATTAAGGCACTTCGGTGTATCAATCAACTATTGCTTGTTTGTTAAAATCATATCAATAGGACAGATGACAAACAAAATATAAAAATGCGAAGAAACAAAATATGTGTAGTTATCTTTTTCCACTCTTCCTCAAAAAAGTTTGTTTTGCTTGTCTTCATTTGTACTTCTAATTATTTTTTTCGGTAAGTAATGGGCTGGAGGCCCTGGAGATAGCTACAAACTAAAAATTAAACTTCAGTACAAAGTATGTTCATGGCCAGGCAGAGTGGGTATAGCCAGTCTGCAGCTTAGTTCGCTTCGCGATAAATATGGCAGGTAGTGATATCCCAATTCCTCGAGACTCTTCTACATACCGTCGTTACTAGGTTGGCAATGTGGGGGGTCACCTGCTCATGGATGATGTTGATGGTGTCTTGTGAGTCACTCTCTAGAATAATGCGACGAAACCCGGCTCCCATGCTTGGTCGAGACCAATGATAATTCTATGAAGTTCAACCAACAACGGAGAGGGAGCATTGATGCCTCGGACAAATCCCATAATCCAATTGCCATTGTGATCTCTAAGAAGTCCTCCAACTCCTGCTCGGATGGTATTTGCATACAAATGGGTTAGGGCTCCATCTACATTGCATTTAACCCACCCGAGTGGCGGCTTCTCCCATGTCAGTTCCTTGTTGTCCATGTTGGAGTAATGTCTGGTCGATAGCCATCTTTTGAACAAGTCATAGCTCGCAGCGGCACTCCTGATCATACGTTCTAATGAAGTAGGGTGTTGCGGTTCCATAACCATATATTCCAACAAGTTGTTCCAAAGAGCATTGTCTATGTTCGATTGTATGGTCCAGCTCTGTTGGGATTGAGATTTTCCCTGAGCTAGTCATGAAGAGGAAGGTTGAAAAAGGACCTCCTATGATATATCAGAATGAGTCTTAACTAGAAGCATGAAATATGCGGGCAGTCTCATAGAATATGCATTGTTGATTCGACATATGTGTGGCATCTAGCACAATTGTTGTCATTCATTAGGTGACGATATTGCCTCTTAGCATTTGTTAGTAGTTTATCATGCGCAGCAATCCATAAGAATGTTCTTAACTTTTGAGTGTCATTCCACTTCCAAATCAATCTCCAAAGAGGATCGTTGGTGATATGGTTTTCTCCAACAAGGAGCTTGTAGTCACATCGAGCACCGTAGTTGCCGCTAGCCTCATATGGCCAATAAATTCGATCCACCTTCGCATCAATAGATGGAGTAGTTGTGATTGCAATTTGTAAGATGTCATTGTAGGACATTATGTTGCCAACTTTGTCCAAGTTCCAACCTTCTAGAGTATTCCTGAAGGTATAGACTCTAACATTGGAGATGGTGTTACTGGATGTACCCAAAACTTTATCCGCAAGTGGAATGCCATCAAGAAGCAGATGTCATGCCAGAATCGTGGCACTCCAGGTTGTGGAGATGGCTTGCCAAAGACAAGAGTCTCCAATGCGTGTAGATAAGGTTGCACCACCAATGAGTGTTTTGGAGTATTTGCTACGTAGCACTTGCACCCAAAGCTGCTCTGGATTGGATAAGAGTTTCCATCCCATTGTTGCTATTAGAGAGTCATTAAGATAACTTAGCTTCTTCAACCCAACACATCCTTTCTCTTTAAGTAGTGTTATAGTGTTCCAATTCATAAGATGGATATGATTGCGGCTCAATGACTTTTCCCAAATGAAGTCCCTGTTGAGTCTGTCAATGTTATTGCATATTGATTTTGGAATTCTTAGGGTTTGCATCAAGTAGATTTGAATGGCCTGCATTACTGATTGGGTGAGGGTAATCCTATATGCGAGATTGAGGATCCTAGCTGCTCATCCATTGATTTTGTCAGTAATCTTGTCAATAATTGATTGGAAATGAGCCTTTTGGACTATGTCGTGAATAATGGGAATACCTAGGTATCGACTGGTTTGAAGGAACATCAATTGATGATTTGTTCACGTGTTAATTGAGGGACAAATTTTGCAAAAAATGTTGACCACTTTCCTGGATTGACCTTTTGGCATGTAGCATCTTCAAACTTCTTAAAGGCCACGAGGATGGCATCCATTTGTTCAGGTGTAATAGTCGTGAAGGATATCGTCAGCAAATAGCAAATAGGTATGTGATAAATTTTTGGACCAACCCTGCCCGCTCTCATGGGTTGCTCTCTACTGATTCACAGATGATATGGCTGAGCCTCTCAATACAAAGGGTGAAGATGTAAGGAGAAAGAGGGCAACCCTGCCGAATGCCCCTACCCATCGTGAATTCTTATGTTAGTGAGCCATTCCAAAGTATATTCATGGAGGAGGAGTTTCGGCAATCCATTATGAGTGAACAAGTTTTTTGGGGAATATGAGTGGCATGTAGAGTGTCGAGAATAAAACTCCATTTGAGCCTGTCAAACGCCTTTTCTAGATCAAGCTTAATTGACATAAAACGTTGTCTTCCTTTCATCTTGCTCATCGAACGGATCATTTCCTGGGTGATGATTATGTTTTCTTGGATGTGTCTACCAGTTACGAAGCTAGCTTGGAAGGGCGACACTAGCTCTCCCATGAAGGCCTGCGACCGCATAGCTATTAGTTTTGAGATCAGCTTGTAAGAGAGGTTACATAGACTGATTGGTATGAAATCATGCAAGGATTGTGGTTGCTTCTGCTTGGATATAAGGACAATCAAGGTGCGATTCACCGAGGCGACCAAAAGGTCCTCGTCGATAATGCTTCTTGTGAACTCAAAGACGAAACTACCGATGATATCCCAGTTATGTTGATAGAATATTGCCTGGAATCCATCAGGTCCTAGTGCTTTATAAGCAGACATATTGAAAATCGCAGCCTTCACTTCTTTAGGATGAAGCGAATCAGTAAGGGAATGTAGGCAATGCTGCAAAGATGAGGGGAAAAGATTAGCTAGCTGATGATGTGGGGAAGCATTATCAGCTGAATATAGCAATTTGAAGTAGGAGATGGCCATGCTTTTCAAAGAATCTTGCTCAGAAATCCAATCCATGTTTGGTGCTTTGAGGGAAAGAATATGAGCCCAATGGCGTTGGGTGGTTGCTTTAGTGCGGAGGTATCGAGTGTTTCTATCACCAAGTTGAACCCAATTACATCTAGATTTTTGAAACCAGAGGATCTCCTCCTGTGATAGAAGAGTTCCAAGTTCCATACTAGTGAGGATTTGATGCTCTAGGCAAGTGTTATGAACCCTCTACAGACTTGCTTGGATGCCGGAGATACGTGCAATTAACCTTTCCTTCTGATGTTGGATGTTTCAAAACACACGGTAATTCCAATCCGATACTTTGGTCTTGAAAAGAGCATGAGATTGTTTGGCAGGGGACTCAATGGTTCCAAGACTAAGTTGACGAATTATGAGAAGTCAGGGTGGGTGTATCATGCTGCAATGTACCTGAAGGGATGGATGCCTTCTATCCCCATTGTCTGCATGTGCCCCGGATGAAGTAGGAGAGGGTGGTGATCTGAATGTATATGAGGAAGAACTCTTATTCCATTCTGCGGAAAGGAGGTCATCCAAGAAGCATTATAGAGGCCCCTATCGAGCCTTTCCAGGATGTTGCCAGAGCCATGGCAGTTTGTGCCTCTCCATGTGAATGACGGTCCAGAAGAGCCCATGTCTAGGAAGCCACAAGCATTGATTGTTTTCTGGAATAAGAAGTTGGGCCTTCTCCTAAGAGGTCCTCCGCCTAGCTTCTCGGAGGCATTGGTGATCTGGTTGGGTCACCAATGAGGAGCCACGGGTCAGAGGTCGTGCTTGGAGCTAGGCTCATAAGGTAGTCCCAAAGGAGCACTCGGAAATTGATGTGTGCTAATTATACATATAAAATTGCTAGCAAGCACACTAGTTGTATCAAGTAATAAAGTAGGTGAATAGAGTGTCGATCCCACGAGGAATTTATTCTATCAATATCTAACACAATATTTTAATGAGAGAGGTACATTGAGTTTGATGAATTTATTGATTATCGTAGGATCTAGATGGCACCAAGAGGGGGGAGGGTGAATTGGTGTATTAAAACATTTTTACTCTTTTCTTAATCTAGATGTGTTATGACAGCGGAAACATACATGTGCGAATGTAAACAAAAACAGAGAATAGAATAGAGAGAAGAGAGAAAACACACAACACAACACACGCCAAGTTTGTTGACGAAGTTCGGCCTAACTCTTGGCCTACGTCCCCGCTCCAATCTTCTCCACGAGATCTCCGGAGATCACTACTTCCTTCTTCAAGGCGAAGGCTCCCTTACAACTTCTCCTTTCTTGTACGAGGACAAGGAGAAAAACCTCTTACAGATTCCTCAAGATCGTTTGGGCCCTTCTGTGTTAGATTCCTCACTTGAATCACAGAAGGGGAACTAAGGCCTATCGCTCAAAGCACTCTCAAGTGTTTTACAAAGTTAGCCAAGTTAGTTCCCAAGACTCTTGGGATTACA
>LTAE01009311.1:0-15781 GCA_001647135.1 Pontederia paniculata
TCTTGAAGTTATTGATTTGTTGTTGACTCACCATGTCACTACCTATTGATTTATATTAGTATCAAGTTTATTGTTATCATGTTTATCTTTATGGTTCTATATCTACTTGTGCCTTACACACTGGGCGTAACTGCTCATGGAATACTATTTTTCCTGTATGATCCTACAAGTAACTAGTTCTACAGTGGATGATGGTGTTGGTGACTACAGATTGCTCATGATGATGTTGATGTTATGCACATGACAGGGTCTTAGTGTCATCTCTAGAGTCATCAGATTTATGACACTATTTATATTATTCAGACTTCCGCATTTAATTTATTGAATATTATTGTTAATTGATTAAAGTCTTCTGCATTTATGAATTTTTTATTGACTGACCAACATAGTCAAATTATTAGTCAAAGGATTGCATCGTCGTAGCGTCTCTGAGTTCATATTTTGCCATATGGCAAGGTGTGGGTTTGGGGGCGTTACAAAAATTATTTAATATAATGCTACTGTGACTTATAGTATTGATATAGAACCCAAATGAAAACGGATCAAGTCGGATTCACTATACGGATTGGGACAGGATGTATGGTGCTCACAAATGCATTTCCAAAAGAAAATGCATTTCATTCTTTTCAGAATTAACAAATGACATATCATGAATGTAAAATTCTGAAGTTCAAGTTTAAAAAATGAAAATAAAATATATAATTATTCACAGAAAAAATGATATTGAAATACAACTATGTAAATATTTTCATAAAGAATATACATCACCCATATCATTCTTGTTTAGTTATAAAGAAAAAAATATTATAATTTTTTGTGGACATAATAATAATATGGAATTATGGAAGGGAAGGTAATGGGACTGAGGATAATTATTTTTCTTCAATTCAATAATTTAAAATAAATAAGTTATAATTAGTTAAGAGGAAAAAAAATAATTTTTATCTTCACCTCAAAAGAATTTGTTATCCAAACAAAAGTTATTATTACCTTTCACTCGGTGCCCTCAATTCAATCACACTCTAATTTTCGACATTAGATAAAAAATTGTTAACTTAATATATTGTGATGATATCATTGATATACAAAAAATGTTGGATATTTAAATTAATTTCTAGAACTTATTATTATTAAAGTTTATATGTGGTTTCTATCACCCTTATTTAAGATTCAAAACAAGAATATTAATTACGGTTGGTTTGTTTCTTTTTAATAATGTAGGTGATGGGTGGACAAGGTTTCTTTCATTCAATTATCAATAATATTAAATTCTAAATCTAACAAAGCAAAGTTACTCAATCTCAATTTAACCGATTTGAGTCTCTAATTGAATTGAATTCGACTTGAACAACAATATATTGATCAACTATAAATTTTATTTAATTTAAAGTTTAAAATTTATGTTAGAGTATTTATATCTTTTAAAAAAACGGTTTGACAAAAGTTGATTATTGTAGAGAATATTGACTAATATTAAACATTGTAAGAAAAAAAATAATTCAAGATTCCATTGTCACAAACATGAATGATTGAATTGACTCGAGTAAGGTGCAATTCGATCAGTAATCATGTGCCTAGTGCATTTTATACTGAAAATGCATTAAGAATAAAGTACATAACACTTATAATTGAACTTCACTAAAATAAATCCTACTGCTTGAAACAAAACCTATATTTATACTGAAAATACAATATTAAGGCATTATTCACATTTTTTAATCATATGGTGACATTCTGGCCATCATATGAGTCTAGTCACATGTTATTCCCATAATAAAAGATAAACTAGGTAACTTACTCGCGCTTCGCGCGAGTAAACATGCTTATTAAACATTTTTTAGTTATTAAAGCTCCCATGTACAATTAATGAAATATCAAGAGATAAAATACATAATATTTAACTTAAGAAACATGACATAATACATAAAATTGGATGTAACATTGGATTGACACGAAAAAATGATACATTGTTTGCTTCTTAATAATTTGTTATATAAACATAGAAATAAAACAAAAATAGAAAGTATGTGTAATGGGTTGTCTTATTAACCTTTTATTATACAAGCAGAAAAAAAATAGAAAGTATATATAATGAGTGGGAGGGTGAGGGAAAAGGAAGTTATTGAAATAAGATTAAATAAAATTATTTGAATTGTCAAAATAGAAAGTGTATGATTCTGAGGACGAGAAAAAAATGGAGGTCATTGAGGAACGTGTTAAGATGATAAAAAGAGGAAGGATAATTAAATTAAAATGAAGCCAAATAATAGGAATGAGAAATCATTTATGTTTTTTAAATCTTCAAAGATTTAGAAATTTGTAAGACAACATGCCTGCTTAATTATTTAAATGAAAAATAATTCGTTACCTAAGAAAGAAGAGATAAAATAGGAAGGAAAATCAAATTCAAATTAAGGTGAAAAATAGGGAATGTGAAAAAAATTAGTAAAGAGAAAGAGGATTATTAAGTTGACTATGACAAATAAAATAAGAATGTCTGTGCTCATGCCTGTTTAATTATTTAAACGAAAAATAATTCGTTACCTAAGAAAAAAGAGATAAAAAAGGAAGGAAAATCAAATTTAAATTAAGGTGAAAATAGGGAATGTGAAATAAATTAGGAAAGAGAAGGAGGATTACTAAGTTGGCACAAATAAAACAAGAATGAGTGTGAAGGTGAGAAAAGAAAGGAAGTTATTAAGGTAACCATTAATTAAAATAAAAATAAAATATCAAATTAAGGTGAAAAATAGGGGATGTGAAATAAATTAGGAAAAAGAAGGAGCATTACTAAGTTGGCTATGACAAATAAAACATGAATCTGTATAGGAAGAAATAAACTAAATTAGAAAAAAAGCCTTAATAAAGGAATTAAAATTGGGAAGAGGACAAATAAAACATGAATGAGTGTGAAGGTTAGAAAAGAAAGGAAATTATTAAGGTAACTATTAATTAAAATAATAATAAAATAAAAATAGAAAGCATATGAGTGTTAGTGTGAGGAAAAAAGGTAGATAATTGAGAAAGGAGAAAAGGATAATTAAATTCTAATTAAGCCGAAAAATACGAAATGAGATTGATGTTAAAGAAGAGGAATCAACATAAAGATCAAGAGATTGTACTAGTAGGGAAAACATTAATAAGGTAAATGAATGAGAATGATGCAGCAAGGAGAAACGAAAATAGCATGTTAAAGAATACAAGGAGAAACGGAAATAGCATGTTAAAGAAGGAAAATTATGTATAAGAAGAATGAAAATTGAATATTCACTAATGGCTCTAACATGTATTAATATAAATATTTTATGCTAATTTTATGTAGACATATAATAAATAAATATTCAGAATATGAAAAGTTTATATGAATAAAAGTTATTAGAGAATATGAGAAGTTTTATATTAAAATAAAAATTAAATGTCCATTAAGATCCTAATATGTAGTAATACTAATTATTAGGAGAGAGAAAAATGAAAAAAATAAAAAATTGAAAAAAGGAGAAAAAAGATAGGATGAGCTACTTAAAACTTTGATGATGCCCAGCTTTTAGTTATATATTTATGTAGACATATAATAAATAAATATTCAGAATATGAAAAATTTATATGAATAAAAGTTATTAGAGAATATGAGAAGTTTTAAAATAAAAATTAAATGTCCACTAATGATCCTAATATGTAATAATACTAATTATTAGGAGAGAGAAAAAATGAAAAAAAATTAAAAATTAAAAAAAAAGAGAAAAAAGATAGGATGAATTCTGAAAGGAGAGAGCTCCTTAAAACTTTAATGATGCCCAGCTTTTAATTATATATAGATATATAAATATGGGCAATCATATGGTGATATTCTAGCCATCATATGAGTTTCGTCACATGTTATTCCCATAATAAAAGATAAACATGGGAACATAACGTCCGTACGAAACCTTTTGTTTTTTTATTACCATATTATTCAAAAGGTTCACCTGATTGATGTATATCGATAAATGAGATTTTTGATAAAAAAAATTTCTATCAAAATATTCACCCTACTAACAGGGAGACTCATAGATTCATACAAACACACAAAAGAAATTCTTTTTTTAATATATAGTTATTATATATTTAATGTAGTAGGCTCGGGGAAAGAGTTATCGAATATAGTATACTAGTACATATTGGCCGCTTCAATTTTGATATTGTGTCCATTATTGTGATTAAACTATATTGCTTCATGTTCGCACATCGATGTGATTCTCAACAAAACTTTTTTACCAACACAAAAGATTGAGACATAGAGGTTGTTTATCACTCTAAGAACATTTGGTTGGTTAAAAAATGTCATACAAGAGTAGCTAGTATGCAAACCAAAATGGGAACCACCGTGTCTAAAAAGGGAATTGATGCAAGGTTTTGAGATCAAGAATGTAACACACTTAAGATCACCCCGCCACATGATAAAATATTCTTTCGGGGACGCTACATATCATATTTATTCTTGACTTTTTGGTTGACACTAAGACTGGTCAACTAAAATGTGAAATACATAAACCAAATAAAACCATAAGTCTTTATAACACTTTTCATGAAACATAAATGCGGAAATCTTACGTGAACATAAAGTCTCATAGTCTCACATCACATAATAGTTTTTTTTCCTTATTAAAACTTAATAGAAGAGACTAGCATAACAGACATCATACTATGGATCACTATCATGTGCAAGCAGCATCATCACAAACATCTGTCGCCGCTAGCACCACCAGTAACCATGACATCCTAGATCACTGACCTGCATGATACAAAGCAGGAGAAAAAATAAATCCACCATGAGCTATGAAGCTCAGATATGTAAGGCACAATAGAAAAATATTTTCATGATAAACAAAAGCATGTACATAACTACATCATCATAATTAAATATTATTATTCATAACATAAGTATCATCGTATAACATCATTTATACATTTGATATACTTTCTTTCATGTATCATCTTTGATTTTAATATACTTTTCTTGCATGAGGGTAAGCCGTGACATTACCATAAGGTAGTCAAATATCAATTACACTTTTGCCATTGTTCATCATCATTGAGTCCTTTCATCATGTACATTGCATTCATCATTAAACTTTCTCTATACTTAACATACATGTAAGATATAAACAATCATTCCTTAACATCTAATGCAATATGCTCAATGCGACATTAAACAAGTGGTTATCTTCTTAAGTTCTTCTTATTCCATTAGTGACTTTGAGGTGACTTTGAGGGTTGTTTTGTTGTTAATTTGAATGACTCATGAGTCTTTAGAGGCTTCACCAATAGGTCAGTGGGGGTGCACAAACCACGACCGAAAAGGATACTCGAGAAATTCATTTGTTGCAATACGTGGAGAAGGCAGACAACATGAACTAGGTAGCACCTGATCTACCAGTCCCCCATCATAATTAACATTGTCGCTCCCAATCATTCAATGCATGACGGCCTCATCATTAATTTCATGAAGATGTTTTACCCTTTATCTTGTCCACATATTAGTCCTTAGGATAACATAAGAATTCCATAGTATCTACCAAGGTTGTCAATATCAAGAGTCTACATAAACTCATTTTGTACTCCGTAAACTCGTATCGTAAAGTCGAATCATAAAATCGTAGAGTCTATGTTCCGAATAAATCCTTTGCAAATCAACCACTAGATTACCTATATCAAGTAAACTTTTAAACTCTAAAGTTAACTTTCCATTACAATTTATCAGGATACAAACAATAATCAAAGGATTCAAAGTAAAAAAAGTATATCATGATATTTGTGTGAGGAAACAAGAAGAAAGTTGAACATGAAAATGGGAAAACAATTGTCAGGAAAGAACAAAGGGAGAAGGATATTACGAGCGAGATATCGTGAGGCACAGTCCGCAACAGTTGTGCACTTGTACGAGGCATAGTCCAGACTCCACGGCAGTCATGCGAGGCGACACAGGCGAGGCGAGGCACGACGTGAGGAGAGGCGCGGCGCGAGGTGAGGCGAGGTGCGACATGAGGAGAGATGAGCCGTGACGCGAGGAAAGGCGAGGTGCAGCATGAGTAGAGGCGCGGCCCGAGGCGAGGCAAGGCACGTCACAACATGAGGCGAGGTGAGGCACTGCATGGGGCGAGGTGAGGCACGACATGGGGCAAGGTGAGGCAAGAAGAAGAGGAGCCAAAAGGCCCAGTCCGTAGCCTTCGTGTGAGGCTACAACCACGACATATACGAGCGACCATGCAAGGCCGCCAAGATGCGACACAAAGATTTGGCGAAGAGAAGGTGAGACCACGAGACCTGGTGTCACAATCTTTCACAGGCGAAGAAAAGGAAGCAGCAGCCAATTTTTTTGGTTTCATGAGGGAATTCCATATTGCAAATTCTAGTTATTTTCTATCAAGTAATACCCTCGTATGCAAAATCAATATTACCATTTTTTAACTAGAACCTAAACTCTGAGATTTTACGAGTTGACTCGAATGATTCAACCGAGTTAACCGAGTTAACCGAGTTCACCGAGTTGACTCGCGACTCAACTCGAGTTTGACTCAATTTCCGAGTTAGCTCAGAGTTGAGCCGATTTAGGATCATGGACTCTTAAACTCGTATGAGTTTAAGAGTTTGACTCACGATATTAGCAACCTTGGTATCTACTATTAGAATAGAAATGATTCGACATGAAAAGAGTCTTGAATACAGCGGTCACGACTCGTGAATATCCTTTCATGGCCCGTGACTATCCTATCAGGGCCCGTGAAGACTCCATCACGGTCGTGACCGAACAACTGACATCTCATTCATCAGGGTCACGACCCATGACAATCTTGTCACGGTCGTGACCGAACGGTTAGGTCTTCAAGTTGCATGGTCATGGCCTATGACAATGATGTCACGACCGTGACCGAAGACATCATTACTTTCTCAATTACGTCACGACCCGTGACATATCCATCACGGCCAGGACTGAAGACGCGTATTCTCATTTAGGTTCACGATTGTGACCTGTGTTCACGACTCCGCGTCACGGCCCCTGATGGAATGTTCATGGTCGTGACCGAACGCTCACTTTTCCAATTGACAGTCACGGTTCGTGACTTATGCTCACGACTCGACGTCACGGCCCATTATGAAATCTTTACGGCCGTGGCCGAAGGTGTTTTTCCTATCATCTAATGTCACGACCCGTGACCGAAGGATGATTTGTCTGTTCATTACTGTCACGGCCCGTAACCAATTGGTCACAATCGTGACCGAAGGGTGAAAATCTTGTCTTCCTTTATCACGGTCGTGACATGCTAGTCACGACCGTGGCCGAGGCTTCCTAGGCAAATTTTGCCCCTTTCTCCTGTTGTTCTTTTCTGGTTTCTTCCTTACATGTGTTTCATCGTATGGGGATTCATAAGGCTACATTTTCTACATATTTTAACCATAAATACATCATATGAACCTTACATACTTATCATAATTCATCTTTAATTAATCCACATCATATAGAGGTAATAAAGTATTTCTAAGGCATGATAATCTTAAATCCATAATGAGGAATAAAACCAGGATTTCAAGGCATATTATCATCATATAGATTCCTTCATAATATCAAGAAAACCTAACATGCAATGATTCATCATGAAAATCCCTTCTAAAGAGATCCGCCAAGTTACATACTTTGTTTGCATGGTTCTCTTCTGGTGTTCTTCGCGCCCTAGTTCTTCTTCCTCAATCTCTTAAATCTTTATCCTATTCTTCCCCTTCATGATCTCCTAAGGGCGTAATATGGATTTAGGGGATAGGGAGAGAGGAAAAATCACAAAAATATTTAGTTCTTTTTGTTCTTACCTTTCTTCTTAATGAAGGAAAAGAGAAGAAGAAATTCCTGACGGCTAGGGTTTTGAAGAGAAAAGCCAAAAGGTTTCTCTTGTCCTCTTAAGGGGTCTATTTATAGTATGGCTCAACCCCTAATTTATTATTTTATTTCCTATTTTACAAAAACCCTGGGTGTTACAAAGAATGTGTTGGACTTTAAATATTTATACGGTGATAAGAAGAAATAACAAGAATTCTTAATCCAATTACTAAATGGGATGGTTGGATGAAGCCACCTGAAGCTATGAAGTTATGGAGCTATGATGTTGCATGGAGTTGAAATCATGTACACTGATAAGAAGACTTTCTTTTTTAAGCACGAAGTTGTTATAAGAGTTTTCTAATGAATTTTAACAGCATTTTCATCATTTTTAATAGTGAGATTATTCTCGCACATATCTCATTATTTTTAGAGGCAATATTTTATAATATTGAAAATTATTTTTTTAGGTTATTATTATTGTATTATGCCTTGACTAGAGAAGAAATATTATATTTGATTATTATTTCATAGTGAAATCGATCTCATGATTTTTATTTATTTCACCTTGAAAGATTTTCACATAAATCTTTTGGGTCTCCGGTCCAATTTAATTATCTATATTGTTATCACTGTCCCATTAAAGTTAATTCATTGAGGAAAGATGATAATTTTTCACTTGTTTAATATTTTTACAATAATGATATCAGAGCTCGATTACTAATTTATAGAAATATAATGGAGGTTAATAATACCTCCAATCGGATGCTAGTACTGACATGACCAAATTATCAAATCACAGATGAGAGACTATCTAAATCGTAGAAACATTTATGATCCAATCAAATGTAGTATTGTAAAATCCGAGAACATAGAGAGCACAATGTAGGAGGATTAAAGATCAAAACAATTGCACAATTTTGACAATAGATCGAACATAAAGTATTTCATTATATTGTAAATATTGATGAACTTGAAAATCATGAAAATATTAAAAGAAATTACAAGAACAAATAAAAATAAATAAATTATTGTTAATGAAGAAACTTATTAACATAAAGTATACGCATTATACTTTTGTTGCAGAACATTTAGGTAGATTTTAGAAATTAATTAACAAGTTGCTTTACTAAATACCATATTTGAGGATGATATCCAAATGTTATTGTTAATGAGTTCATTATCTGATAGTTGAAAAATGCTCGTTGACTCTCTAAATAACTTTATTTTAGAAGGAAAGTTATTTTTAAGAATGATCAAGCTTGTTCAACAAAGAGATATGGAGACATAAGCACAATTCAACAACCAATCAGAAGCATTAATTGTAGAATATTGTGAGAGGAGTAAGCAAAGAAACTGTCAATGATTGATTGAGGCCTAAAAAAAATCGAAATTAAAAGACTTGCTTGGCAAGGCAGAAAACTTTAAGAAAAGAGTCACCTAAAATGTCTAATGATATTGAAAAAGAGAAGAAGAGCAATTGTCACACCTTGCTTTCACAAAAAAATGATGAGGTTGTTCATTGTGTGATAGTGATGAAAATAGCATTGCTACATCTTGTGATATATCTTTGTTATATTGAAGAAAATTGTGTCAATGTTGTGAGTCGATACCAACACATGTAAAATTGTGCTTAAAGATGGAAAAATGTATTTGATGTCCATTTGAACCTAATTTCAATTAGAAAATTCAAGGATGATGGCTATATGAGTAACTTGAAAGGGGGGTGTGAAAACAAAAGAGAGGTTTCCTACTTCCGACGAGAGGACAAAGAGATCGTACACTTTACAAAACCGAAGCACAACATTACATTTGAGAAGTGAATATAACTAAATATATTTCCTTCAAAAGTATGGCACAAGTGACTTGGTCACTTGAACGAGAAAGGACTTCAGATGTTGACTAGAAAAAAATATACTTCTAGGTATATATGACAACTCCTAATATATGTGTGCATTATTTAGCTCGTAAGCATGCTCGAGTTACATTTAATAGAACTCCTTCATCTATAAATGCATATTGACATTTGTTATATGTAACAAAACTTCATGTGGTTCTGTGTATTTTGTTACATCTGTTAGTAACCATTCTATAAGGGTTTGAATTATTCATATAGAACATAAAGATTAGTTGTTGACATAGTTCAAGAAATTTAATGGCAAATTAAAGCGAGAAAATAAGAGAAAGCTCAAGTGTATTCATGCATACAATGATGGTGATTAAAGATAGCCATTTGGAAAGTACTACAAGACTCTCAACATCAAGCTTGAGAAGACGATTCCTAATAGTCCTAAGCAGAAGTATTTTGGGGTGAAGCATTGATGAATGTGGTTGCTATAATTAAACAATCACGATCAGTACCTCTAAACTATTTCAGATGTATACTTCCACAATTAATATTTTGGCTGAGAGAATTAATAGAATAATTTTGAAATAGGTTGCATGTATACTTTTACATGATATGTAGTCAAAAGTATTTTTTATTTTGAGATGAAGCATTGATGAATGTGGTTGATTTAATCAACCATTCACAATGAATACCTCTAAATGGTGGTGTGCCTTTGATTTGATGAGACAAGAATGTCTCATATAAAATTATCTGAAATAAAGATGTAATGTAATATATGTAGATTTAGTTCATATAATATTGCACTAAGTTGAGTTACATTTTATGATTGATATGCATTATAATATTAGTGCTAACTTTAACATGAATTGTCACATAAAAAATGGTAAAATTTTGCTTAAGACATAAAAACATGATTTCTAAAAAAATATTAGAATTTAGAAAAATAAAGTTTCGTAATTGTTCCCATATATTTAGGTATGCTGAATGTGATCTTTGATGAATTTTAAGTGACGGTTTAATTAGGTAAAATAAAGGCGCAGAAACAAAAATCTATAAAAAAAGTCGACTTTGTTCTTTGACTAAACCATGGTGGATTCTGGTATCGGCAGCAACGTGCCGGGATCTGGTGAAACACCTCCCCCTACGGAGTGGGTCATCTACAACAAATATGCTCTTGGTCGCCTCCTCGGCCATGGTTGCTTCCACAAGGGTCTACCTCACTTCTGACCTTTCCTCCGGCCACAACTTTGTCGTCATGGCCTTCCCCAATACCCACATGTGCCTTCATCATCATCAGCCGCTGTCCATGAACAAAGGTGCCAACATCGTGCTCCAAGATATTTCGAACCTCTGGCAACTCCAGCACCTGCACATCGTCCGACTGCACGAGGTCCTCACGTCGCAGTCCAAGGTCTACGTACCTTGTCCTCGAGCTCGCCAAGGGCGGAGAGCTCTTCTCCTACCTTTCCACCATCGGTCACCTCTTTGCAAACAAAATAATGCATGTGCTAGATTCTTGAATTTACTGATATCTCCAAAATGAAATAGATTCTAATAATTTTATGGGTTAAATCTTTTAAAGACAAATTTAAGATAAATTACAAAAAACTTAAAAAATGAGTCGTTTATTAATTTATATAAATTCTACAAAGGATATCACTTTCTCTGCCAAAGTATAAAATCAACACAAAACTTAGATTAGTTGTTAATTTTCTTGAAAATGAATCATAAGAAAATAAATTTTGAAACTTTTACTGTGTAATCTTGAAGAAGTCTACATTCTAGCAAAAATGGGATAGTAGACTTTATATTTGTATGACAAAAGTTACAAATTTGCTTTCAACAATGATGTAATCTATCATGTTATAAAAGGTATATATAGGAGCTTAAATTTTAAAATTTATATGTTGTTAAAGAAATTGGAATTAGTTGACTATCTAGATATCATGTGACATGTATTAAGTGTGATATTTTTAAAATTAGCATCTTAATAATAATGTGAACATATGTTATTATTTTAGAGTTAAAGAAGTAAGACACATGAAAGAGGGAATTTGGTAAGTTGGTTTCTCCTAGAATATGTATTCACCCTTTTGAATTTGGTACCACTAAGCTTGTGATATGTGTTAAACATGCCCTTTGATAATATGATATGAAAAATATATTTGTAATGGTTGGACATGCTTTTATACTTATGAAAACTATGATATAATATAAAATGTGATTTACATGATGTTCAACTATTTCATTTGAATGACTAGTAAATATGATTCAGAATATAATGCTTACTATATATAACTCATATGATTTAATCATTCATATTGATATGTTTGTATCATGCATTTGCATGAATGGTGGTTCGAGTCACGTGTTGCATTGCTGATAATGATGGGAGCCACCTCTAGAATACCAACCGACCAATCTGATTTTCCAATAATTGGATGCGTTAAAATGGTACTAAGTGTCATGCAGAACTATATGGATCCGTAGGGACCACCTTTAGAATTCATTCTATTTCTTTCTGATATTTTCCTTGGCATGAATGATTATACAAATTGACTGTGTTGTTGAATGATGTATGCCTTATTTATCATATCTTCGAATTAATTAGTGGTAACACATAGATTATAAGTTATTAACTTATTGAACTTTTGTTTGCTCACATTATCGTTTCAACTTTTTTTTTCACAGGGTTTGTGAGTTGATAGTCTAGACGGGTTGTAAAGTTCTTTTGGAGACAAGGTATAAAGGGATATGTGTCTCTCGATATCCTTCATAGAGTATCTTTTTTCTCTCATTTCCTTTTGTTGGATTATGAAAGTGTAGTATGTATATGATGTAAGTGTAACTTTTGTTTCTTAAAAAAAGCTTTTGTGTAATGTGAATCCTAAGTATTGTGCACTTGCTCTGATGATCGAATATAAATTGTTAGGAAATGGTTATTTGTGAGTATATCACTTCTCAATATTAACTGCAAGATATTTATTATCTATGGTTTGGTTATTCCCATGATGATATATAATTGAATTATACCACATTTCTACAATCTTATTTTGATCGCCCGTGATATGTCACAATTTACGAGTTAAACTTAGGTTTAAATAAGGATTGTGACATGTAATACTGCAAAACTTGAGAATATGGATGAACATAATGTAGGAGGATTAAAGATCAAAATAATTACACAAATTCAACAATGGATCGAACGTAAAGTGTTTCATTATATTGTAAATATTGATGAACTTGAAAAGTTTGAAAAAAAAAATACAAGAAATGTACAAGAACAAATAAAAAAAATAAGGTGATGTTAATGAAGAAACTTATTAACATAAAGTATAGATATTGACAATTTTGTAGCAGAAGCTTTAAAAAATTAATTAACAAGTTATGTTTATTAAATATCATGTTTAATGATGAGATTCAAGTGTTTCTGTTAATGAGCTCGTTATCTAATAGTTGAAAAATGCTCGTTGACTCTCCAAATAGTTTTGTTTCAAAAGGAAAGTTATATTTAGGAATTTTTAATAATAGTTTGTTCAACAAAGAGATATGAAGACATGAACACATATTCAACAGCCAATTGGAATAATTAATTATGGAAGATTGTGGGAGGAGTATGAAGATAAACTTTCAAAATCATGATTGGTTGAGGTCTACAAGAAAATCGAAATAAAATAAACTTGCTTGGGAAGGCAGGAAACTTTAATAAAGAGTCACTTAAAAAGTCCATTGATATTGAAAAAGAGAAGAAGAGCAGTTGCCACACCTTGCTTTCGCAAAAAAAATGATGAAATTGTGTTGTCTCCTTTCTCTTTTTGCTCTGAATATATCAAAAACACAAAATCTCGGGTAGATACTGACTCAATAAAAATAAAATGATGTGTGTCATGAAAAATTAATAAAAAATAATTAAATATGTCATATACAATATGTTACAAATGACATGCATCAGTGACGTACTAATTGTAGTTCATGAAAAATGAAAGATTTTCAAATTGGAACATGAGTTGAATCAATATTTTTCCTAGGAGCAACAAATCACATTCTTGACATTAGAATCATCAATGATCAAGGGCAACACAAGATACAATTATCCTAGAAAAAATACATTAAAAAGTTTTGGAGAGTTTTAGTATAAAAAATGCAAAAATAGTTTTATCACATTTTTGCAAGTCACTTCAAGTTAAGTTATAGATAGTGTCTATAATGCAATTGAGAAAAAAAAGATAAAGAATGTACCATATGCATCTATAGTTAATAGTCTAATATATGCAATGGTTTGCACGAAACTACACATAACATATGTAGTTGATATGGTCAACTAGTTCCTATCAAATACTAGTAAAGAGCATTAAAATGCAATCAAGTGGACAATTAGATATTTCCAAGTTACTTGTAAAGTCGGTTTATGTTATTGTGACACTGATATAGTATTTGAGAGTTATACTAATGCTGACATTAATGGTCATGTGGATAGTAGAAAATCTACTTTTGCGTAATTCATGAAATTTGTAGGATCAGTCTCATGACAATTCAAGTTACATAAATGTATTACACTATCAAAAATTGAGGCAACACACACATCACAACTACTAAAGCATACATGATAATTTTGTTGATGAAACAATTTTTTTGAGACTTAAGCTTGATGCAAAAGGAGTATATTGTTTACCATGATGATTAAAATGCCATACCTCTGAGTAATTATTTTAGTTTTTATTTTAGTGGATTCATGAAGAAATTGGAAAGAAAAGTTCTATATTAAAAAGATCCATACTAACAATAATATGATGACTAAATCTTTACCTCGAGAGAAGACCGAATTTTGTAGTGAGCATGCAATTTTGGTGGAGCCCTCCACATAATTAAGTAAGGGAAGTTTCTTAAGCTTTAATTACTTATATGATGGGGCCAGACAGGAAAGAAAATACAAAAAAGTCTTAGTCTAATTATGTGGCTTAATCCTATTTGAAGAAGATTATGGCCACATGAAATCAGATGGTTGTATGAAGTTCGGGGAGCCATGGAACCATGGGGTTGCGTGAGGTTGAAGTTGTGGAGGGACATAAGAAGAAAAATATATACTTTTTTTCTAAAGCATCATGCCATCATAAGAGAGGAGAGAGAAGATCACTTCGAGGTTCACATTGGATATGAGTTTTAGTTCATTTTCTATGAAACTTCAAGCAATCATTCTTTATGGTCTTCTCATTACTTTTGATATTTTGATTAAATCGTTCTGATACCTATCCCATTATCTCAAAGACAATATTATGTAGTTTTCAAGATTAATTATTGATATTATTCTTGTATTTCTCTGTCTTTATTAGAGAAGAAATATTGTATTATACTATTATTTCATAGTAGAGATTTGGTACTCACACATAATTTTTTGTGTTTCTGATTTAATTTAATTCTTTAAATTATTATCATCGTAAAATTAAACTTATATATTACAGGAAATTAAGAGATAATTTCTCACATATGTGTTGAGCATTTTCGTAATAGGTGGGGGTGAAAGAGACATCCTTTTGTTCAATGTATCTAGCATTGTATATAAAAGAAATACAAATATCTATTAAACAATCACTTAGGCTGAACTTAATTTTCCTTTGGCGCAGACTTGTACTTGATGTAGGATCTAGATGGCACCAAGAGGGGAAGGGGGTGAATTAGTGTTATAAAAACTTTTTCTGCTTTTACTTAGATTAGGTTAGTTATATCAGTGGAAGCATACACATGCAAATATAGACAAGTAGAAGAGGAAGAGAACAGAAACACAAACAAGCAAACACAGAGGTTTGTTGACGAGGTTCGGCCGAACTCCTAGCATACGTCCCCGCTCCGGTCTTGTCGAACTTGAGACCTCCAGAGATCATTGAACTCCTTCTTCAAGGGCGAAGGCTCCCTTACAACTTTCTCCTTTCTTTTCTAGAGGACAAGGAGACAACCTCTTGCAGTTCGCTCACGAACTCTCACTCCCTTCTATCCTGGATTCTTCACTCACAAAAGGAGAACTAAGGCTTTCTTTCGCTCAAGCTCTCACTAACTAATTTGCCAAAGTTATTACCCAAGACTCTTGG